>ML786873.1:336797-347767 GCA_009831015.1 Picea engelmannii | reverse complement strand
AAAACCACATTTATCTTTTGGGTTCAAAAAAATAAAAAAATAAAAATAACAAGAGAGAATTAAATAATAGAATAAAAGAGACTAAAAATTAAGGAGTAATTTAAGGAGAAATTTAAGGGGTGATTAAGGAGTAATTTAAGGAGCGATTTTGGGGGAGTGAGAGAATTGAGTCTTTTAATAATAAAAAAAGAAATTAATTTTGAAGAACGAGAGGCATGTGTGACACTTGGACGGCGGAGACTGTTAGAGGGTTAGTCATTAAAAATTAATTAATTAATGATTTATGAATTAGGTCAGTCTCAAAATTCTATAAAAGGAGGGGAAAGGAAGAAGAAGGGGAGGAACGGTTAGCGTAACGTTACGCTACCGAATTGTGGCTTGACGGGTTGCTTGTGAGGAGTTGGGTATATCTCAGCTGTGTTTGGAGTGGTAGCTCAGTCGTTGAGGCTAGCTAAGACGCTATTCTATCTCTGGTTCTTGTGTGGCCCCTTTGCGGCTCGGGGGGCTAAGGGGGAAGAAGAGTACCCCTAGCGTTGGCTGGGAGGTACCGGTGAGCTTTCCACGGTCGGCAAGCGGGACGCGGCATAGAGCGCGGGACGCGGCACGGAGCGCGGGACATCTCCGAAGCGGGCGTGTGGCCAAGGTATGATTTTTATGGGTAAGGTAGAAAGCATTTTATATTCGGCAAATTATTGTTATTGGTGAGAATATGATGAGATTGTTTGGCATTATATATTGCAATTTCGTTCAACAATGATATTGTAGAGCTTGTTTATATTTTGATCATGCGTCACTTTAAGTTATGATGTCATGTGTTTTTGCATTGATATGAATTATGTGACGTGGTTAATTCCTTATTTCTTCATGGAACCAAACTAAAAAGAAAAGAAAAAAAAAATTCATATTGTACTTCGCTGTTTAGAGACATAACGAAGGGGTCGTTACAAAGTAGCTGAACCGGATCCTTTACACAGGACAAATTGGAAAGCATTAATACAGGTTAGTTTATTAGTGTTATTTAAGTAGTTTAGAAAGATATATATAGTTCAGATTTATTGGTTAGGATTATTATTTTCGATTGCTCAGCTTAGATAGTTTCCGTTTTATTTCTTTCTCATAAAATTATAAAATAAAAAAACAATTTTTCTATCACAGGACAACTCACAAATGATTTTAGCAGGTTTTCATGTAAAATCTGTAATCTGTAAATATTGTACATTTGTGATTAAGATCTAATTATGTTGATAGATGAACATTTAATTTCGTAGAATTATCATAGTATTAGACAGTAAATTGTATATATTTATTTCGGATTCGTTTATAGTTTGCTTTAATTATTGTTTTCATTTAGATTAGTTTTTTTAGTTAGTTTTTCTTTCATTTTCCTAGGACTTAGATCGGCCAACGGAGCCGCTAAACCCATCAGGGTGGATCATCCCAAACGGCTTGGTTTATTTAGACAACCCCAGACCAGATCCACTCTTTCGGTTGGCGAGTGTTTATTTTCGCCCGTCAACACTCTTGGAATCCCTTCTTCCCCTCATCACCAAGGATGTATCCATGACTATGCCTAGAAATGAGGATGAAGCCATCCAAAAGGACCAATTGTACAATATTATTTATTCACAATTGGTGTATCTCTATATTATCCTTCCTAATTCCCCTCGCTCTCAGTCAGGTGACAAGGATGTATCTAGGACTATATCTCAGGGGATATGAGTTAGGGATTATATAATATATATTATTATATATTATATATATATAATGTATAAATTATATTATATATAAATAATATAAAAACAAAAAATAAAATAAAAAAACCATAACAAAATAACATTAAAAAAAAAAAAATCAAACTACACTATTCGCGCTCATATTTTTGTTCTCACGTGAATAGTTACACGCACGCACATAGAGTGGAGATCAGGAGCACGGGAGAAGGAGGGAGAGGAGGAGAACGAGGGAGAGGAGAAGGAGGGAGATAAGGAGAACGAGGGAGAGGAGGATAATGAGGGAGAGGAGGATAATGAGGGAGAGGAGAATGGGAGAGGTGCACGTACACATGCAGAGTGGAGAGGAGCACGGGAGAAGGAGGGAGAGGAGGAGAACAAGGGAGAGGAGCATGGGAGAAGCAGGGAGAGGCACATGGAGAAGGATGGAGAGGTGCATGGTGAAGGAGGGCACACAAGAGGAGGTTGCACCAGAGAAGGGCACATGGTTTTGAGAGCGCACCAGAGGAGGGCACACGCAGAGGATAAATATGGTTTGACTTTTTTCTCCTATCACTTGAGTGTGCATTCTAATTGTTTGATGAAATTATTGATAGAAATATGGTTTGATGGAATGTAATGGTTGTAGGGATTCTTTCATAATGGGCTTGCAGAGTTCCCACATATCACTTCCCAAGCTCAACATTCTTACCATGTGCCAAAAATTGTCACTATCTTTTATGTAATTCAAATCTTCCCTAAAATAGAGCACACATAAGAGCTAAGTCATCCTTTTAAAATGCACATAGATGGTTTTATATTAATTTCAAATATATAAATAAAGGTGGAAACTTGTAGTCCTTCATACTAATAATGACATATTGAAATCTAGCACTCCAACGTCACCTTTAGATGAGAGAAACAAGCTGGCCCAAATGGCACTTTAGGCCTTTTTATGGCACTTCAAAACTTTCCTGGCTACATTTGTAAAATGCATTTAATGCCCATAAAAAATTCTTCTAGAGAAAGCCAACTATTCTAGGTTTAACAATATTTATATCCTCACAAAAGCGATGTGTCAAAATTTCTCCAAGAATATTTTATCATCATTGATTTCAATAAAATTGGTAATTTTTTGCCAATATTGCAAGTTGTCTAGCAGTTTTTGAAATGAAAATAAAGTTGATAAATTTTTGTTATGGAAACAAAAAAACTATGCTAGGTTATATTAATTAGGTTTCCTCACAAAACCCATGTGCCCTAATTTTAGTTCTCTGCTCCAAATTCCATTTCCATAAATTAAAATTCCTCAAATTTGGTCATTTTCAAGAATTTCAAGATGGGATGATTGAGTATTGGAAGTAGGGGTTTTCAAACTACGATAATAGATAATATGAAGGATATCATCATCATTGTGCACCTCATCATTGAATACTTGTATCATCTATTAGGACTTTTGGGGTGGATCTTTGAATGAAGGACACAATTGTATATTGAGCCCACATAAGTAACAACATACCTACCTGGAACACTAAAGATACAATTGTTGGGAATGTTTCCCCATACCCCACCATAGAAGAGCTACTTCATTTATCTTGGGCTTGATACATACTATGTTCTTTTCATGACTCCTTGTATTAGTGCATTGTCTTAATGTTGTCCTAATCATCCTAGTCTCCTTTGCAATCCAAAAAATAGCCTTGGTTTTTCAAATTGAACTTGGAGTTGTTTTAATAGTGCTTAGTGGTATTGGTTGTGAAAACAAATTAGAATATGTTCAACTTCTATAGGTTCTTGTCTCTTTTATTAGGTTTTCCATTATCACTATATTTGTTTCCCTTCTTTGTTTGCTTCAATTACGGTCACTTGTATTCGATGAAACTAAATATAAATATTTAGGTAGGGTCACACACATAAATAATGCAGGGAGCATAGTAATGCAGTGAGAACCAAATTGGTGAGGATCCCATAGCTCTCCCACCTACCTTATGACAGAAAGGGCATTTCTTGACAATCCATATAGGCTAAATTAAATGTAAAAAAACTAGGCAAAAATGTTTCAAAAAGAACAAAATATCACAATCCTTCAGACCATGATTAACCTAATCCTCCTTGTTTATGATTAAATATGATCCCCAAGGAGGTAAATGACACCTAATTATTATAGGAGAAGTAGTTGTCATCAGAAAGAGGGATGGAAACTTGTATACACTAAGTGTGGGGATACTATAAGTGGCATTGAGATCCATGGTTAATCTAGTTGATTAGTGAAAAATATCGTCACATGGCATCACAGGTTTGGGCATGTTGTAACATAGTCTTCCGAAGTTTTGTCCATTTAACAATTTCTGTATGGACTCAAATTGAGGGTATTAGTGGAATTCAAGATTTATGAGGGATGCAAGCTAGAGAAACATCATAGAAACTCAATTTATAAGGAAGAAATGTATAGAACAAGAGGAATGATGGAATTGATGCACTCAAACATCTACAAGTGAATTCAAGTGTTGTCACATAGAGGAGGAAAGTATTTTATCACATTTATAGATGATCTTTCAAGAAATACATTTGTTTACTTTCTAAAAATAAATCATAATTCTTTAAGTATTTTAAAGTTTTTAAAGCCTTTGTGTAGAAACAATTGGGAGACCATTGAAAATACTAAGGTGTAATAATGAGGGAGGGTACACATTAAAAGCATTCAAGATTTTTTTCTCTCATGAAGGGATCCAATTAGAATATACTTCCCCATATTATTTGTAGTGAAACAAGGTAGTGGAGAGAAAAAAATGGCCTATGGTGGATAATGCAAGGTGTATGCTTAAAATTTTCATACTAACAAATACCAAAGTATGGAAACCACAACCTATACCTAAAGTAGGTTACCTACCAAATATTTGCAGAAGTCATTGTTTGGAGCATGATATCGAAGGAAGCCAAATGGTTAGAATTTGAGCACTTTTGGTTTTCCATTATATGCATACATTATAGTTAGAGGTGAAAAAAGGTGGATGATAGGAGCACAAAATGTATTATGGTTGGATATGGTTCAAATGCAACTATTTATAGATTGTATAGCCCAATAGAACATTCAATAATTATAAGTTGAGATGCTTTTTTATGAAGTTGCCGTGTTAGTGAAGCATCTCGATAGAGACTACAAAGATAGGAGAAGAATTAAGCTTTTGGATGTCCCCTCAATGGAGATAATTGATCAATATAACAAGGGAACTTCAAATGAAGATAATCCTTCATTTTGGGAGAGTGTAGAAGTGAAAAAAACCTAACAAATTATTTTCGGTACTAAGAATATCAACAAGAATCCAAAAAATATTAGAGACACTATGGAGTTATTCAAGCAATGTTGAAGTGCTCGAACCCCAAACAATAAAAATTGTGCTTAAAGGCCAAAACATGGTAGAATGGAAACAAGCTATGAATTAAAAGTATGAGCCATTAGTGAATAATCAAACATGGGTACGTGTTCCTCTACCAATAGGTAAGAAAGAAACTAGTACTAAGTGGGTTTTCAAACAAAACAAGTCAAGTGATGCAGTTGAGAAATATAAAGATCAATTGATGGTGAAAGTGTACACACAAATTTAGGGCATGGACAACCCAAAGAATTTTATACCAATAGTGAAGATGGCATCCATTATAGAAATCTCAGCAATTGCAATAATGATGCATATGCATATCCGTCAACATGATGTTGAGACAACATTCATTAATGGTATGTTGTAGGAAGATATATGTATGGAAAAACTTGAGGGTTATGTGCAACAAGGCAACAAGCATATGGTGTGCATGTTGCAAAAGTAATTGCATAGACTTAAGAAATCCTATAGGGCATGATATTGACACATTGATGCACATTCAATGAATGAGGGTTTCCAACATTATACTACATATCTAAATATTTATGTCAATCATAATGTCAAGTCTTTTTTAATTTTGGAATTCTCCATAGATTATGCATTTGTATGAGCAAGGAGTTATCTTTGTTAAATTATTTCAAATCAAAATTGTTGTAGAATTTGACATGTTGGATCATGGAGAGATACATTAATCCTACTTGGTTATTCAAGTAGTAAGAGATTTGAGCAATAGGAAGTTTCATTTGAGTAAAAGGAGAAACATTGAGCATATCCTTTAGATATTAAGGATGAGTGATTTCTAAAATGTGAAGACTCAAATGGAAATTGCCCAAAAATTGTCACAAGATATGGGTCCAAGTACTAAAGTTGATGAGGAAGCTATGATAAATATTCCTTATTGGAGTGTGGTAGGCATCCTTATGTATGAAATATTTTGAATGAAACTTCATATTTCTTTTGAAATTATAAATGTAAGTGATTTATCAAGTAATCTTGGGTTGCAACATTGGGAAACAATTAAAAGGATTTTCACATTTCTCAAAAGAACATGGGCATCAACATCTGTGAGAGAATGTTAGATGCAATGCAATTCTTTGGATATTATGATGTGGATTGGGAAGAAGATGTTGCTGAGTTCAAATCAACATCTAGAAATTGTTTCAAGTAGGTTGGTACAATTGTCTCATGGAGAAGAAGTAACCCACCATTTCCTTATCAAGTGCTAAAGTAGAACATGTAGTAGCAAATCATGCAAGCAAGGAATTGATGCGGCTAAGAAAATTACAAAAATATGTTAGGTTAGAGCAACCGAATTCTACAATTTTAAGATGTGATCACCAAAGTTTCATTTAAATGGCTAAGAATACTAGGTTTCATGCAAGAATAAAGAGCATTTAAGTGCAGTACCATTATGTTTGTGAGCAATTGGAGAAGCATAAATTTTAGCTTGAGTTTTCTGAAACAAGATAGTTGATCACTAATGTAATAACAAAGGTACATATTTAGATGGATTGAGAAGTATTGTAGAGTATGAGGATAGGCATGCATAGATTTACTAATCCCCGAGACGTTTCAGTTTTGAGGAAAAGCCCTTAATTCTAGATCATCTCACATTGTTAATGAAAAGTTAATCACCTCATACTTTCAAGATTTATGCAAGTTTTTCCACAATTGATACAATAAACATATGACATTTTGGAGATTGGTTAGGGATCATTAATTTCAACAACTTATATTAAAGATCAACACAAGCCTTAGCACTAATTTCTAGTGATCAAATTTGAAGATTCGATTTCCCTTCAAGACCCCTTCAACACTTCATAGAATGGAATTCAATTATTTCCCTATCAATTTGGAAGCAAGGATCATTTCACATCTTTGAAAACAAGGGTAATCATTCTAACAACATGTTATTATTCAATTCTTAGGAGTCAAGATTCAAAACTCAAGAGGAAAAGTCATTTGAATTTCAAAGTGGTATAATGTATTATTTATTCATGAACTTGGTAGTTGGTGGGTGGTACTAATAGTGTTATCTCCCCATCAAATCAATTTACTCTACATAATTGATGCATTCAAAAATCATCTAACAATAAACTATTGTTTTATGGTAAAGGTCTCCTCATACACTAAATACACTTATACATAAAATGTCATCAAATAACTCATCTTACTTCAAAATTTGATCAATGTCTTTAGTGATAAGGAACAATGCCAATAAGCATAGATGAGACATGAGACAATACTTGGATGCTCAAGATTAATATTTCTATCACATCACCTTTCCATATACCAATCCCACAACACTTACCATGGAGCTTCTAGGAGCTAAAATGATGGTTTTGAAAATGTGGATGAAAAAAGGATGGTTGGAGAGAAACCATGCTTAGAATTTCCACAATAGTTGAGACAATCCTTTAGAACTACAACCCAATTATTGTTCCTCATTGATTGTTCAAATTTCACCACTAAAGTGTATAGAGGTATATGTACCCTATTCCCCTTTGGATTTGAATGTGTGACCTCTTAGGAAGAAACACATGTTCTTAACTGTGTGCAAGTAAATGAAACTTATGCATCTAGATTGCAACAATTTTGTATGCAAATATATGAAAATATGCAACTATATCCAACTATGCAACTTAAGAAACTTTATGGAACTTATGCAACTTAAGCAACTTTATGGAACTTATGCAACTTTACGCAACTTTATGCAACATGCAACTTTATGGAACAATGCAACTTATGCAACTATGCAACTATATGAAACTATATGAAACTTATGCAACTATGCAACTATATGTGACTTATGCAACTATATGCAACTATATGACATATAAGTGTGGCAATTTCAACTTTATGCAACTAAATGAAACTATATGCAACTATGTTGGTACCAAAAACATATATTGGCATGATAACTTATCTTCTTGTTTTAACTAGTGTAGGTACCACCAAATAGGTATCTGTCGGATCTATATTCCTTGAGTGGTGATCAAGATATACTAAGAGAGATTGAAAGTGAAACTTGTTGTATTGGATCTTCCCGTTCTAGATCAACTAGGTTGGAAAAGGTAAGGAAAAGATTTAGTACCCGCATGCAATTGTTTATTACCAATGGAGGGTCGTGTAATTATGATGATGAGAGCATAGGTGACATTGAGTTTCCCTTAAGCTATAAACATCTAGTCCAACAATGGGCACCTAAGGAGCTACCTGAAGTGGACACAGATTTCTTCATCGATGGGAGGATGTATCGCATTGCTCCTTCGTCCTTATATGGATTGGGGTTATTTTCCATGGATGGCATAAAGGTCGGCTATGGCACTATAACTGAATTGATGGAGTATGTCGGACCATTATACAAATACAATCACTGGTTGATGTTGGTCCCATATACACAAAGTATCTGGAGATACGGAGTTGCCGCAAACTATATACAACTACTAGATAACAATCAAAATAAAGGAGAAACTATGTATATTGATAGAAGGCCAAAATCTAGTGGAAACATTGCAGGCTTTATAAATAGTACACGACTAGTGGTAACAACTAAGAAACCGAATTGCATATTTGAGGCATGCAAAGGAAATCATACATTTGTATGTGCAACAAAAACAATAGTTCCAAGTGAAGAGTTGTTGATCGATTATAACTAAAATCGAATATATGGAGGGGGTGCGACTATGGGGATAAATATCTTACATACCATTCAACTCTACCTTTGATCAATCATTATTAAAATTTATCGCTGCAATATTTCAAATTTTTACTTGATAAATTTTTTACATTTACTTTCATAACTCTTGTTGATTAATTTATTGTGTCAACATCTATCCAGGGTGACCATGGAAAGGCACCCACTTTTCCTCAGTAGGTAAATGTTAAATACAGTAAAAACTTATGACTACAACAACTAAATTTCAGAAATTTCATTATTGTTTTTCTAATATTACTGCAATATTTCATTTTCTTAATGTTACAGGTGAATTTTATAACTTTTATTGATTGATCTATTGTGTCAACATCTGTCTAGGGTGACCATGGCAGAAAATCACCCACTACATCTGTCCAGGGTGACTGTGGATAGGAACCCATTGTGCCTCAGCAGGTAAATATTAAATACAATAACAACTTATGACTACAACAACTAAATTTCTAAAATTTCATTATTTTTTTTTCTGATATTACTGCAATATTTCATTTTCTTAATGTTATAGGTGAATTTCATAACTTTTATTGATTGATTTATTGTCTCAACATCTGTCCAAGGTGACCGTTGTAGAAAATAACCCACTACATCTGTCCAAGGCGACCGTTGTAGAAAATAACCCACTACATTTGTCCAAGGTGACTGTGGACAGGCACCCACCATTCCTCAACATGTAAATGTTAAACACAGTAAAAACTTATGACTACAACAACTAAATTTCTAAAATTTCATTATTTTTTTTTCTTATATTACTCCAATATTTCGTTTTTTAAATGTTATAGGTGAATTTCATAACTTTTGTTGATTGATTTTTTGTGTCAATTTCTGTCGAGGGTGACCGTGTCTGAAAATCACCTACTACATCTGTCCAAGGTGACCGTGGAAAGGCACCTACAATGCCTCACCGGGTAAATGTTCAATACAGTAACAACTTATGATTACAACAACTAAATTTTTGAAATTTTGTTATTGTTTTTCTGATATTACTACAATATTTCATTTTTTTAATGTTACAGGTGAATTTCATAACTTTGGTTGATTTATTTATTGTGTCAACACTTGTCCACAATGACCGTGTCCGAAAATCACCCACTACATTTTTCCAGGGTGACCATGGAAAGGCACCCACAGTGCCTCACCAGGTAAATGTTAAATACAGAAACAACTTATGAATACAACAACTAAATTTCTCAATTGTTAAAGTTCATCTCATTAATTTTATTCATCAATGTATTGTGGCATGGTCAACATGGGAAGGCTCCCACAAAGGATATTGATGAGGAAAAAACATTTTATTTGACTGACCCAATGACCACTGTAACAAAGACCTTGAAGAAGGCTAACATAGAATATTTAGGTTTTCTTAGCAAAAGAGCCCTGACACAAGAGGATAGGGCAAGAATTGTAGAGCTACAAAATAAAATAACTAATTTTGGGGTAAGTGGCATCTTCATATATTTTTATCAGCTATGACAATTTCATATCCATTTTTGTGTTTTATATTTTGTATATGATCTGATAAAGTAAAGTTTTCCATTTGTAGGAGTTTTTAAACCCCGTGCGTGGGGAACCTGTCGATCCTACAACTGGTATAGGTAGCAGTGATGGTCCAATGCAAAAAAAAGGTCGACATAGAAAAGTGCAAGTGTAACACCCCTCTTAGCTAAGGACAACTACTCAGTCAACCGGTGAATTTTTTTTTTTATTACAGTGTGTGCGCGTGTGCAGAAAAAAACAACCCCCTCGACTCTATGTCAACACTCGAACCAACAGGACGCAAGTAAGACGAACACGATCAAGACAACCCGACCTATCATAACGACGGCAAGAAGAAAATGCCCCCGAACAGGAGGTGGCAACTAAAAGCTATAGGCAGAGACAGCCCCCAAGGGTTAGGCACAGTACGGTCACGGAATGAAAGAATCCGTCAGTAGAGTCGTAGTAGTGGAACTGTGCCTTTAAACAGCCCGAGACTACTGATACGGCTCAGAATGTGTCGTAAGAGTGGAACTGTGCCTTTAAACAGCCCGAGACTCTTGATACGACACCGGATCCCTTCCACCGGAATACACACAGACAAAACTAAGTTACAAGTGGAGTCTACAACCCGCCCGACACGGACAGCCTACGCAATACAAAACTGCCAAGTACTACAAGATCAGGGACAACACG
>ML786873.1:305031-336747 GCA_009831015.1 Picea engelmannii | reverse complement strand
CCCATTAATACTGAAGTCTGAACAACTACTCAACATTGCAACTCACCCCACATTAACGTTCATTTAATAATATTATAATGCAATTAAACAATAAACTTTAACATTCCATTCTGATATGAACAAGGCAAGTAACCTCTACTTAATGTTGCAGTTCAACTAATATAAAAACTTCCATTAAATGATATTAATATTTCAATACACATTAATTAAACAATTACTTAGCACTGTGATTCCCATAATAGTATTAATAGGGCAGTCACACAATTCTTAACATTGCAAATCCAACGGTATTTGCATTCCATCAATGACATGAACATCTGCAATTAAACAACTACTTAATATTGCAATTCAACTAATATCAACAATTCCATCATTAATATTAATATGGTGATCAACGATTACTTATCCATGAGTTGGTCAAGCAAGGTACAACACATGCCATATTATTAGTGAAATATGAGCATTTATGTTTTTCTTTCCTGTTTTAAGTAACAATTCTTATATCTAATGTTTTTCAAAAATTCCATATGTAAGCTACCAAACAACTCCAAAGAAACAAAGGCCAGAGTGGAAAAACACGGCCATCATAAACTAGGCCATGGTGGCTACGGAAAACTAAAAGCCCGAATAGTAAGATTTAAATGATTAACTATGGTTAATATTTATTTAACAATAGTGAACAAATATATATATATATATATATATATATATATATTGGTATTTTTAATGGTGTTATGCATTGCAGTTAAATATGTTCGACACAACTGCCATCGAGGAGGACCTAAATCTTGGTTACAAGCATGGTTTTAAAAGTGTGATTGAATATAGAAAAATATTGGGCCAGACTCTTATCTCCCCAGCCACACAGGTAAATCAAATGAATAAGGAAACCGCAGTAGCATGCTTGTAAAGTCTATTCATATTTTATTATATCACCCTTAACTAAGTATTTATGTTTGTTTCCAAGCAACAATGCTACCGCAGTAGTGAATCTAGCTGTATTCAGCAAACACCACGTCATACAAGGGTGCACATGTCTAGTGATAGTGTAGAGAAGAGTACCCATTCCAATATATATTCTTTAGAATTAGAAATATTTACTATGATTGTAGATATTTATTTATTGACTTATACTTATATATTATCTTCTCAAAATTGAAGAGCATGTATCATAGGAGGTTGAAATGCGAGAGCAACCAAGTGGATAGGAAATTAATGCACCAACTCTCCCAACTACAGAGACAGGTAAAGAGCAATAGTGTAATGTTAATCAAAATAATGAATTAGTTATTTCAATTATATTTCAACATATCGATATGATCATTTTTGTTGTTCCAGTTTACGACCTTGAACAGATGCCAGCTAACCCTTCTCAGTGACGTACCAGAAGTATGGTACATGAGCGCACACAAACAATAGAAGGACAGGGAACACAAGATACAATGTCCTTGGATGATTATGATACCCCAATTGTCAATTTTATGAATGTAGAAAACCTAAATCAAAGAAAGTTAGATGTAAAAATTCATGACTTGTATTTGGATCTTTATCAATGTTTATATTTTCATATGTTTTGATGACTATCCTAGTTATGCATGAATGTCTATATGTTTTCTATATAAATAAAATTGTTTGTTGGGTATGGAGAATTGAGAGTAAAGTGAGGGCGGGGGAAGGGCCATATGAGCTTCCCCCTTCACGTGGTTGGCCCTGTTCAGTAGAGAATAACTTAATCTTGAAACAAAGAGAAGCTCATTAAGGTATGCGACAACTAAATTTTTTTCTAGAGTATTTTACATAACTAAATGCATGCTTATTTGCTTATTAATTATTTACCCATATAAAAAATTTATCTTTTATGTTTCATGCAAGTCTTGGTGATGGAAATGCATCTCGTGGACAACTCTTATCAAGTTGTATGGGCTAATGGATCTGGCAAAAGGACAATGAAAAGGTAAGGGTTTTGACGTGTTTTTAAAAGTAGGCTTTATACTAGTAAAAGTTCACAATCCTCATGAATATGTAGATATTGATATATATACCAAGTTCCATGTGGTGTTTTTATTGTCTAATTTATTTTTTATTGTCAAATTTAATGTGTAGATATTGCATATATGCCAAGATCCATGTGGTGTTTTTATTGTCTAATTTATTTGTCCAAATTAATGTGTAGATGGTTGTATAGTACATCGAGTGTACACTCTTTACCTAGCTCAAATTTCAACTATAAATCAAGAACCCTAAAGAGGTATTTTAAATATAATTTTGGTTTACTTTTAGTTTTTTTATAAAGAAGTATAACTATTTTAGAGAACCCCATATACAAAGTCTTTATCCATATCCTCATTGTGGAAAATAAATTGGAAAAGATCCCTCACTTCATTCATTTTCATAAAACTAACCTTATTTCTATCCCTAGTCAAAAACCTAGTTCATATTAAACAATGCACGAAGCTAATCCCAATAATCTAGACCCATCCTTTCATCCCACATGTTAGTGAAAGTATTATAAGGCTCCAAAGGACACTACTACAAAATTCTTATTCTTATAATAATAATTCAAATCCAAATCCTTGTACATAGATGAGAAATCCCTTGATGATCCTAGGGTACACCAATATTTGGACACTTCTCCCCAACAAAAAATTGTCCCTATTCCAAACTATATTGAAAAAGATCCCTCATTACTCATAATGATGAATGAAATTTATTCCCCTCTCTAAGTGTCCTTTTTACTCATAATTGTTAGATCAAAGACCAACTTGCCACTATACTCCTTAACAATTGTAACCAAAATAATCACATTTTCCATCACTCCTCACTGCTCTCCTTATCATTGGGGCTTTGTACAATAGGACGGAACTCATCTTCACATTAATAAACATTGTGGAGTCACCCTTGTCATAGGGATTTTTCAAGAGAATGTTGAATGCTATGTATCTCCCCTTGATTACTCTAATTTACTCTTGAACATATCATATGAACAAAAATGAAATTCTTTATAAGATGTCCATTGAAATACCTATCAACTCTTTAAAGATAACAAAACCTATGAATTCATCTTTATTTACCCTTTCCATGTAATGATGTGCCCAAGACATCCTACATAAATATCTCTCTCTTAGTTGTAACTCACATCCAACCATTTCATATGGTTTCACTTTCTCTCTTCCACACATTCCAATTGATACCTTCTCATCCTTCTACCCAAATAAAAAACAATGAAATTCTTTATAATATGTGCATTGCAATACTTATCAACTCTATAAAGATGAAAAAAACTATGAACTCACTTCTTGCAATACCTCTTACTTATAATGTTAAGACCCAACAAAACATAATACATAAATACCTTTCTCTCTCACTTTTACATCACATTAATCCATCTCATCTCATATGGTTTCACTATCCCTCTTCCAAATTATCTAAATAATACATTCCCATCCATCCACTTGGGTGCACTCTCACTTTGCTATTCTCATTCTAAATCTCAAACCTCCCAATGATTTTTAACTCAATATTTTTTTTTCTACCACACACAAATTAACAAAATGCATATATGATCTATTATACCTAGTTCCATAATTTTTTTCCCTTGTCCTCTCGCTGGCTACGACAATGAGGTAGCCCCTTGTTCTTCTATGCCTTCTCATTTCCTTATATTTCTATTAGTTGTCAAAATCAACATTTGCTAACATTAAAAAGGTCCCATGTCTTAACACACTTTTATCAAGTTGAATGTAGCCTTGTTTCTATTGGGAGTTTTTTTGGGCTAGTTCAGACTTCCCATTATCAACTCTAGCCACTTCTTACCTTGTAGCACCCAATATTACCTATTTCTCCCCTTGTCTTCTTCCTCTCCTAGTGTTCCATGCTCTCCTACATAATCTTCGTCTTTTCCTAGTCCTTCAAATGCTTGGGGAAAGTATTGCCTCTCCTTCTTAGCTCTTCTTCCTTACACCCCATTTTCTCCATTTTTATTTGGTCATAATATCGATGGGTCCCTTATAGTTCATTATCTCAAGAAACACCCTACTTGAGATAAAATCTACCTAGTTAGGATCAATTATCACTTCTTTGGTCAGTTTTCTAAGATGTCCCCCTTAATGGTCATATTCCATAGCTTGCAACTATGGAGCCCCTACCAATGGTGACATCATATCTTCCTTTGATCCTCTCTCCTCCACTTGTTCCATTGGTATTTTTCACCTCTGCGCTTGCATTGAACTTAGGTTGATGCATGTTGCCTCCTACGCTTGCATAAAATAACCCATTGTTGTATGCCACCACTCATTCTTGCACTAAATCTAGGCTATCATGTGTTGTTTTTGTTATTTTGATGACTCTATATTACTATTTTATGATTCCTATTATGGTCACACTCTCCATATTATCATATGTCACATGGGACTCATGCTATGTCCTTGACTAGTGTATGGTGCCTTAATGACTACAGAAATCCTAGAACAATGAATGTCATTTGTTACGCTCACTTTAACTCCAAGTTTCCACATGTTACATTTATTCTTGTGATAACCCTATATTAGAGTGTGTTTCCTCTCTCGCTCATGTTCACTCTTAGTCAGTTTATGTCAACTCATGCCTTTTTCCAATGTCATGCCAGTGTCATCAAATTCTTTCTCTTGCCTTTGTTAGAACTACCCTAACACCACAACCTCCCATCTTTACCTTTTCATCTATCCTCCATCCTTTCCATAAGAGATCATGCTACTCATCCTACCTCACTTGTGGCAAGATGCCAACCTCTGTGATGTAGGTATCTAGCTAAACATGTTCCTACACCATCCTACCTCACGTATAAGTAAGTGCAAGTATTTCCTTGTCACTCTTAATCTTATCAATGATTTAATAGTTGAGATATTATTATTGTTAGACTCACTCATGGTTTAATTACATGTTCTATTTATTGTTCTATTAATATAGTAATTGGAAATTGCTCATCTCTAATCTCCTAATTTAGCCATTACATCATTTACATGATAGTTAGGATTTTTTTTTTTATTTCATTACTTACATTTCATAGTTTAGTTTCTATCATTCTTATGAAGTGATTAAATTTTCTTGTTCCACCATGCCAAAATTGTGTGTTTAACATGCAATGTTTGTCTACCAATATTTATTTCTCATCTGTCTTCTACTTGCCTAAACTTACACTAATCCACATGGCACACCTTGTAGTTTTACCATACACTAATTCTCAAGGCATAGGGGTCTTCACATGTATGTCATGGGATATATAGTCCTAGTTGATGGAGGATTCCCTCACAACAACAATGTATCTCATGTCCATTGCAAAGACCCTCATATTACCCCTATATAATTTCTTGCATTGCTCATTCTTTGCATCTTGCTATTATTCGCATCTTATGGATAGAAGTTCCTATAAGGTGAGGTAAAATGTATAGAATCTCATATGTTCATAAATTATATAGCATTCATTATTTGGTTACTAATTCCCTTCAATATTCTCTAGCTCATTATAAATCCCTCTAGGATCACCATGAAGGATTTGTCTAGTTTCAAATTGGTGACTAACTTTGGTTGTATATGGACAAACAATGTTTTAAGGGGTAGCATCATAAAAAATTCAATCCTATTTGCTATTGTCCCTATATTGTTCTTCAATATATTAATGACAATGGTTTTCATTACTATTTATCTTCCTTTCTACACATCCATAATATCATTTATGTCAATCATCTCAAGCTATATGAGCCATCTATTCTGGAAGAGGAAGTTCAAGTCTACCACTTAGCAGATAATATCCATACACTAGTGGACCTACACACCTGCTACACTTGTCATCAATGAATTACTTCCTATCTTGTTGAATGCCAAGGTCACCATCCCACTCAGGACAAATCGCTATCCTAAGTTGTTTTTAAAAAGAACTTCTTGCATCTTGTTGAGAAAGTAGAGACATTGTAATATGGCATTACCATATTACAATGTAATATCGCAATACCATATTACATTATAATATGGCAATACCATATTACAATGTAATATGGTATTGTCATATTACATTGTAATATGGCATACCATATTACAATGTAATATGATAATACCATATCTCGTGTAATTTTGTTTTTTTTAACTTAGAGGACGTGTCGCAATAGCGACGAAAGTTCGTCACAATTTTCCATGGTTTTGCGTCGCACATACAACATATGCTTCGTAAGTTTTGTCTTGGCATAAATTTTTGTCACTATTGTCACGCTTTTGTGTCGCAACATTCCACAATTGTTTTTACATTGCCATGGTTTTTCATCATAATTGTGATGATGTATAAGGTTAACTTATCTTGATGTTGATGACACGTGGAGAGATAATTTCATCGTTGTTTCCATGAACAATTGGTTCATGGATATAGCGACAAAAAATAGTCTTGGCTTTCATGGAAATTGCAATAGATAAGTGTGGAAATAGCAACGAAAAACCATGGCAAACTTGGTCATATGTACTATTGTCAAATGGAATAATAAAAATGATGAAGCATGTGCATTAATCAGAATGCCCATATATTCTAATTTATGGTTTCACCTTCAAGGAATTAATGACCTAGGTGAATCTGAGGCTAACCTAGAATTTGTATTTGGTAAACACAATGTGATTCGATCCCACCTGGTTGAAAATCAGTTAGTGAATTTAAGTCGAAATGATTTCCCTTACATTGAATATTATTTATCTAAGTTCAAAATACTTTGAATTTTACTTCAAGATTGTAAAATAGATCTGAAGGATGATTGATGCATATATGTTTCTCTTGCTAATATTGGTAATGCATATTCTTTCATTGTATCTACCTTTTATGCCACCATCTAAAATCTAGGGGGTTCTTACCAAGCTCCCACTCTTGATTGTTTTTGTGATTATTTGATTAGAGAGAAAGATAAGATTTTTTAAATTGGAGTGATCAACACTGTATATACATCTAATAAATCCTTATTGGCCCAACAAAAATACAAAACCATGAATCCCAGGAAGCAACATCCTTGCAACAACTATAAAAAAAACAAGGGTTCCAAACCCTCTCAGCCAGCTTCGACTTGGCCGAGAGGGTTTTGTTTTTGGTGACAAAGGACCAAAAACAAAAAGTAAGAAGCTTCATAGGAATTGCAACTTGTGTGGGTCATATGGTCATCTAGAGTATAAATGTTTTAAAAATATGGAAGTCTTAGAAGCAACAATGAAGAAACACAACATCAATCTTGGTTCTTCTTCTTATACCTCTTATTGCCATGGACATACACTTTCAACTTTTGATTTCTCTTTCAACGCAACATCTACTTGTTTTTATTATGAGTGGCTTATTGATTCTCGATAATCTTATCATATGGCTAAGGATAAAGACATTTTTTCTACTCTTAATGAATGCAACACTAAACAAATATTTGTTGGTGATTATAGATCTCTTAGTGTTGCAGGGTTTGCAATAGTTCAGGTAGATAATGACCATTTCAATGATCTATTATGTGCTACAAGTCTTTCCAAAAACCTTCTATTAGTATAAAATATCACTCATTCATGTGAAGGTAAAACCATAGAATCTTCACCTCACCAAGTAATCAAAGATTTAAAGGATCAGGGATCAAATGTGTGTGTGTGTGTGTGTGTGTCATAAATATTATTTTTGAAATTAAAAATAAATATTATGTATAAGACCCCTTTTATTCTGGGACAAGGACCTACCTTCACATAACCATTTTACTGCTAAAGTCTACAAAGGTGTACATACCCTACCCCTGTGGATTTGAACTTATGACCTCCTAGAGTAAACACATGTTCTTAATGATTAGATCCACTCATAAAAAAATAGTTAATATATAATTTGTTATTAATTTTGATGTTTTTTATAATTTATTTTTAATTAATATTTATTGTCTATATTAAATATATTTTATTTTTTTATTTTAAAATTTAAATAAAATAAATTTATTGAAAGTTCAAAAAAATATTTATATAAAATAATTAATATTAGTAGCATTAAATTTGTGAAATATTAATAAAGATAAAACTATTATTTATATACAAAAGTCAAATATTTTCTTCTTTGGTATGATTGATTCTTATCTCACTAATTCCTTTTTGTATGGAGTGTATGTAATCAAATTATTTTTTATTTTTATTTTTTTAAATAAAATTTATAATTAAAAATACAAAATATAAGATATTTTTTTATTAATAAAATGTAATATTAAAATTAATTATATATAATTCTCTTTATTTCCATAAAAAAATTCTCTGTCGAAGTGTTGTATAAAAAGAAAAATACAATCATCAACCATAGATGATTTTAGGGGCTGAATTTCACAAATGGGCTAATTTTCCATGGTTTTCCCAAAAAACAGTTCACCAATTTCTATTTTTTCTAAAAGTGATTCGCCCAAATTCTTTAGAATAAAAATATTTTACCCTAAAAATTGGCAAAATGTTATAGAAACTATATAAAATCCTTAGAAATTTAAATCTTTTTACAAAACTATCACCAAACATTTTACATTTTGCATATTAAGGATTAGTAAGATTAGCCCATGTTTCTACATTTTAATATAAATTTACATCCTTAAAATCATCCTGGTTACCTACCTTTGGTATGATAACGACTGTAATCTTGATAGAAAATCCATTAGGGATTCCTCTAATGAGTCCTTGAAATCTAATAAGATTAATAGATACAAAGCCCTAATTAAAAGAAAAAAAAGGTACATAAATAAAAAGTAAGAGTTTTTTGCACCTATCTAAGTTAGATCAAAAGAAATTTTGGAGGAAACTTTAAACTCATAAAACTAAGGAAAATGATATGATTCCCCTGATAAACTAGAATTCCTACCTTAAAAATATTTACGAATCCCATAATGTCCTGGACAATATTCCAAAAGTTTCTATAAAAAGTGAATTTGTTTCTATAGAAGACATAAAGTTTGGGTTTAAGTGACTCACAAATGAGAAAAATTAAGATATCAAAGGGTACCAAGTTGAAATATTAAAAAGTGTAGGGCCTATTTTGATCCCTCACATACACACACTCTTTAATTTAGCAGTCAAATAGGGCTTCCCTAATCCCTTGACTCAAACATGATCCCTATAATTATATGACCATTATGATTAGCCCCATTTTAGCCAAGCTATATGGAATTATTTTGGAAAAGAATATAAGCATATGGCTAGAAAGCCACAAAAAAAGAGCTAAAGGCCAAACCAGTTTTAGAAGTTATCATTCAACCATGGACCACCTTGTCATTCTTAATTAGGATCACTGAAAAGGAGTGTCACAACAATAAAATCAATATCTTTTGTTGTTTCATTGACTTTAGGAAATCTTTTGACATTGCTCCTAGGACCAACTTTTGGAATAGGTTAGAAGAGCTCAAAGTTCCCTCCTAGCTTATTGCTATTTTGGTAAGGTTATATGAGAATGTTATTTCCAATCTTAGGACTACAATATAGGAGTCAAGCAAGGTCTCCCCTATCCCCTATCTTTTTTGGAATTTATATTGACAAGTTGGAATCTTGTCTAGAATATGAAGGTTGTGTTGGACCAACTCTTGCTAGTATAGTCACCATCCGTATTCTCTATGTCGATGATATTGTTCTTATTTAAAAGAATGCATATGACCTCAATAAGCATCTTAACATCCTTAAAGACTTCTTCTCTATGTAACATCCCTCTCTTGCACACACATGATTTGGCTTATTCTTTGAGGACACTTGTGTGCAAGTGATGTTGTTTTATATATGGTTGTTTGTTTTTCTCACGGATTTAGATGATGACATTGTTGGATTATGATGTTATGTTATTTGATGTCTATGTATAGACATGTGATATTGACGGGTTTCTCCTAAGTGTGTAGGAGACTTGACATATCGAGGATTTCGAAGGCATCAATGCACCTCCTTAGACTTTGGATCACGTCAGGGAGTGGACTGTATATGGTTTGGGTAATTATATTTATGCATATGTGACATATTATAGGGTATATTATGATGTTGCTTATGGATCATTGATAGTGTTTCGTTGATGGATACAGGTTGACGATTGCTTGCTAATCAGGCTCACATAAGGAGTAAAGGGGCCATGCACATCAACTAGATATTGAGGGAGAGGTGTGGCAGCAAACCTTCCACATCCTACTATCACTCTGATTGTGGCTCGAACTGTAGTTTAATGATTACCTAGTTTGAGAAATCCACGATGTTGTGAGGGAAGACTTAGACAGTCGCGCACGAATATTATAAGGGGCGCAGAATAAGGCAAGTTCCTTATTCCTTAGAGTCCCTTAGTCTCTCACAAGGTTGTCTGATGGAGTCTTGACTCCAAGGGTTGGAAAACTATCAAAATGAGTCAAAGGAGAGTGGCACCCTTCGATAAAATAGTGTGTCTTGAAAGGCGCATTGCATAATTAAAACTTGAATAAAGGAGAGTAGCACCCTTGGAGCATGGAGTGCGTTTTGAAGGGAACATCGTGATTTTAATAAAGGTGAGTCAATAATCCTAGGTGCCTAGAAAACATTTTTTTTTTACATTGTCGGACTTAAAATAATTATTAAATGAGTGATTTTTTTATTAATTATAAAATACCCTTAAAAATTCTAAGTCTAGTTTAAAAAAAAATGAGCCTAAGTCTAAAGTGGGTAACAAGACTAAAAATTTAATTATAAATTTAATAAATGGTGGGGAATGAAGAAAAAACAAGTTAGGAATTTAAAGAGTAAAAAATTATATCTAAAGATTAATTATATAAATGTGTGCAAAAGAATATTAAATTGGAACTAAGATAAGAAAGGAAATAAACTTAAAAAGGAAGGTGGAAGCATAGAAAGGAATCTAGTGTAGTCTAACTAAAGAACTTTCCTAAATTAAACACAACTAAGTTTTAGAAAGGCGTCAGTCATTAAAAAGAAAATACAGGGAATAAGGGGACAACTAGGAGTGATTTTAGGAGTGTTTTTAGGATGGATGAGATAAATTGACATTTAATTAAATTAAATGGTGAATTTATTGGTGAAACTAATGGAACATTTGACAAGTGTACCGGGAGAGTAATTCACCATTAATTTAAAAAATAATACAAATTAAATTTGCAAATGAAAAATGGTCACTAAGAAAAATTATATAAAAGAAATGGTTGAGAGGAGGAATGGACCATGAATGATATGAGTAAAGTTATGCTGCAAAAATTTCTTTGACTGATTTTTCTTATAAAGAGTTGGGATACCTAGCTCGAGAAAGAGAGTGGTAGATCGACCTTTTGAGGCTAGCTGGGAGCTAGATTTTTCTGGTTTGGTTTGTGCGTGACCCCTTTGGGGTTCGAGGGTCTAAGGGGAAAGAAGAGTACCCCTAGTATTGGCTAGGAGGTACTGGTAAATTCTTCACGATTAGAAAGTTGGGAGATAGATGGAGCGCACGTTTTCGCCCAACTAGAGCTCCCTCATGTCATTTATTTCCTGGATTTATCTCTTCCTTTTTTTTACCCTTTAAACCTCTGCAATTCCAGTCTTACTCACAACAAATTTCTCTTCAAATTCTCAACAATTTCTACTTTATTTACACAGCGATTTTCACTGCAATGATCAACGATTTTTACGTTCTTCCCACCACAATTGCTCTTCATGAAACTCAACGAATTTTATTACCCCTTCTCTATGTTTTTGGAGAGTCTTCTAATCTCATATTTGCATAGTGAGTGGCCTCCCTCTTGCTCAATGATTCCGTACACGACTTGCCCAGTGATTTGCACGACCCTTTTTCCAGTAATAAATCTCTGTGAAATTTTATTTTACCCTCGGTGAAATTTCCTTCACTTCTCGTTGTTCTGGTTGGAAAAGTGTCCTGTGTGTCTGAGAAAAATCCCATTGTATCCAAGGAAACTTTGTGGTTTTTCTTGCTTTAATAACACCCTACAAATTGAGAAAACTCCCAACGTATCCAAGGGAACTCTGCGGTTTTTCTGGATTTAATAGCACCCTGTGAATTGAGAAAACTCCCATCGTATCCAAGGAAACTCTATGGTTTTTCTTGCTTTAAACAACACCCTGTGAATTGAGAAAAATCCCTTCGTATCTTGGAAAATCAGCGAAATTTGTGACCCGACGAATTCGTTTTCATACTTAGGTGAATTTTTGTGTTCTTACCCAACGAATTTACGCCTCTTGCTTAGCGTTTTGTACTTTCCCTCTGTGTTTTTATGACTTTGATTATAGTGGCCCTTTTCTCTACGTTTGGAGACCCAAGGCACTACCCCCCACTCTCTTTACCTAGCAAAATGCTTCATTTTACCTATGTGTCTTCTCTGCGCTTACATTCAGAAAAATACCTGTGTTTTCTTCAGTAAAACTGCCATGCGTGGGTGCATCCACCCTGTGCTTACACTCAGACAAATACCTACATTTTCATTAAGTAAAACTGCCATGTGTGGGTGCATCTAGCTAGCGAAAAAAAATTTCCTTGCATTGGTGAATTTTCCTTGCTATTTTACCCTCTTATCTCGGTGTTGATTCTGAGTCTTGCTTGCGGTTTTACCCCCCTTTTTTTTTCTACGTTTTCGGATATAAAGAATTTTGACCAGGCGCGAAAGAGGATCAATATTAAGAAAATTAACTTGTTATGCTTGCTCGAGTGCTAACAGTATGATCCTTAGTTGAATATGAATTATATTTTATGAATTTATTTAAGTGGGGTCCCATTCCCCAGTCCCAAAAAAATGGTTGTGCGTTAGTTCGATGCTTCTAGTGCTTACTGACGTAATCCTTCCTTGCTCTCTTCAAGAGTATTTGTTCCTTTAGAAGACATTGAATGGGATTGTAATGGTTATTGATACTTAGGTATTCCTAAAAACACCTACTGATGTAAACTATAATTGAACTATGCTTAAGTTTATTTGGTTACGGGTTTGATCATGTGATATTAGTGTGGAGATTATAAACCTGAATTGGAAATTACTAATGAGGATTAGAAGAAACTGTTATCTATATCAAGGGGGCATTGGCTATCTCATGGCCTTTATTTTTCTTATGCATTTCCTCACTCAACCCTATGCTTGAATATTAGATTATTGTTTAAGCTTGAAGTTATATTATTTTATTGGATAATGATAAAACCGATGGTCGAAGGGTTGATGATTACTCTTGAGCCATGAATTTAAATTGATTAAGTCATTTTTAGTCGTATCTTGATGTAATGTTTCATAATTGGCTAATCACATGCTTTAAATGATGTATGTTTGTACCAGAATTAGTCGCACAATAAAATTTAATGTGACTCCTGAGGGTGAAGAGAATGGATTTCTCACGCCTTGAAAATAAAATCAATGATTACCTTGCACCATGGAATATGCTGATGGTTAGGTAATTAGATTTCTTGCATTGTGGGATAACATTGATGTATAGATGATTAAGTGTTTATATTCTTCGCACCTTCTGTTAAATGTTGAGGTATGATCGATTATGATTTGCTTGATCTTGCGTCTAAAAAATAATTCTGACATGATGAGTTATGTAGTTGTTTTACTCGTGCGCGATGAATATTATATGTTGATGAATGATGGTTTTAGAAATTAGAATTCTCTCACATTGAATATTTAATGTTGATGAATGATTGTTTTAGAATTTGATTTCTCACATTCCATAGAATAAATGTTGATGTACCAATTATAAAGTTGATTATTACCCTTGCGCCATGAATAATTGATGTTTAGGACTGAATGATTGATCTAGTTGTTTTTGGCTTGATTGTGTTAGTGGTATGTAGACACCTCCTTGTTCCTCAGAGCAATCGCTAGCTCTGAGAACTTAAATGGTTAAAATCAATTGGAACCTAGACTTGAGAATTGCTTATGTGTCGTGGAGTTCTTAATCTTGTAGGGTAGGGTGGGAGGGTAGTCATTTTATATTCATTATCTGATTGAATGTTGTTGTAAATTGTTCAAGATAATTATGATGTGCTAATCTGTTATGCTATTAATGATTATGTGTCGTTATCCTTCGTTGAGGGGTTGAATGTGTCGTAAGTGATTTCCATGATGAGTAGTTGGTATTTCTTTTATTTATGATGTTGTTGATTAGGCGTTGTTGTGATCATGCGTTGATGTTAAAATCCTAATGCAAAAAAAAAAAATTACTTTTATGTTTCACTTTTCTAGACATAACAGAGGGGTTGTTACATATGGTATCAGAGTGAGTTCAACCTCGTGACTTGGGATCATTATGTCTTCCACTCTAGTAAACACTTGATTAATAATTTATCGCTAATTAAATTGAATTGTGTCCCTACACGTAATCATGGTTAGATGACTCTTCGGAGGCAGATGACGTGGTACTAGGGGAGGAGGCGCGACACCTTCAGTAGCATCCACGCCAAAGGGGTCTAATCCCCAAGGAGAAGAACAAGTCACTGGATAGGAACACATTGTTGTGGGGGATGTGGTTGAGTTGATGAGGTCCTTTCATAGGATGTGAGAGGCCTTGATTAGTTGTCTAGATAGAGATGAGGCCAGGGTGCCTATATCCCCTCAAGGTCCATAGCACGCCCCTATCGGTAATTGTAGCATTCACCAAGAACTCAAGAAGGTCAAGTTTCTTGAATTATTGGGTTCCATAGACGTTGCAACCATGGAGGCATGGTTGGAGAAAATGGCGATGTGCTTCACACATCGCGACTACACCTTCAACATGAAGTTTTGTATGGAGGTCTTTCAGCTGAAGAGGAGCACTCTTCTATGGTGGAAGACACTCCTGCCACAAATGAACATGGTCATCGAAGACATGTCATGGGAAATGTTCGAGGAGGGGTTCTGGGAGAGGTATTTGTCTGAGGAATTCATTGAGAGCCAAATCAATGAGTTCAATGTATTACGACAGGGCGATCATACGGTACTTGAGTATGAGGCTAGTTTCATGGATCTTCTTAGTTATGATCCACATCTGAACACTGAGAATCTCAAGTTCAACAAGTTTTTGTTCGGCCTTATTGTCAACATTCGTGTGAAAGTGAGGATCTTAATGCCTCAGATATTGCATGATGTTGTCAAGAAGGCCCTCATAGTTTAGGAAGAGTTGATCAATGAGACTCAGAGGAGGACTCCTGTGAGACCGAAAGGATAGGTGACATATGGTGCACAGCAGCATCAGACACCAGCTAGAAATCCATCAAGGTATCGAGGCACACCAAGAGGATCCACGTTCACGACACCACGACGATCGGTGCCTCAGCAACAGAC
Organism: Picea engelmannii; assembly: GCA_009831015.1. NCBI lineage: Eukaryota > Viridiplantae > Streptophyta > Pinopsida > Pinales > Pinaceae > Picea > Picea engelmannii. Next base: position 321,508 of record ML786873.1, on the reverse strand, counting down.
TCCCTATAGAGGACCACAACACCACTAGTAGCATCATCTGCAATAGTAGTATTTCATGCCTATTCAGTAGAATAGACCACGGTTTCAGGCAGGTGGACCATTATCTTCTACTTTGGGGACCATGAGTATTGGACCAAAGACTCAATGTTGGACATGTGGAGAGCAACATTACCAGTGTGACTATTCAGTTGAGAGGGCTAGATTAGTCATGTCAGCTAGACACACTACAGTAGGAGATTTGGCCAAGGCCCACCCGATTCATGCAGCGGTGAATAACCGCCAGGTCGAGCGCCAATCTACTGTGCTCGAGACGTCAGGTACCATCATTGACCAGACCTTTAGTATTTTGATATATCCAAGTGCTACAGAGAGATTTATTTGTGGTGCGACGCTAAAGAGAATTAACGTAAAGGCAGTTGAAAAGGACGATTTTAGCTACATGGAAATGGATTCAAGAGCCAAGTAGAAGGTTGGTGGAAAATTTATGGACTGTAGCTTTAACCTGGGAGATTTTGTCACGAAGTCCAACCTATATGTCACAATATTAGGATATTATGATGTAGTAATCAGTATGGATTAGTTTGAATTGCATGATGTGATACTCAACTATAAGATGAAATAGTTGAGTTTGATTGATGATGAGGGATAGAGATGAGTGATTATAGGAAGAAACGAGGGAGTTTCCCTAAGGTTCATCTCTTCCCTACAGCTACAAAAGAGTATGGGAAAGGGATGCAATCTATATGAAATCTTAGCATTGAATGACAAGGGCATGGTGGAAGGACTATAAGACTTTCTGGTAGTATGAGAGTTTGCAAACGTATTCCCAGAAGAGTGACCAGGTTTTCCACCCAAAGGGTAATTAGAATTACCATCGACTTAAAACCTGGAAAAAAAATTGATAGCAAGAACGCCTTATCGAATGTCGACCCCTGAGTTACAGGACTTGAAAATGAAATTGAAGGAGTTCTTGGACCTAGGAATTATACATCCAAGTGTGTCGCCTTGCAGTGCGCATGTTATTTTCATATGAAATAAGGATGGGTCCTGGAGACTCTGCATTGACTACCATCAATTGAACAAGGCAATGATCAAGAACCAATATCTGTTGCCAAGAATAGATGATTTTTTTGACCAAATGAAGGGTGTGATTGTGTTTTCAAAGATCGAATTGAGATGAGGATATCACCAGTTACGAATCAAGGAGGAAGACATTCCTAAGACTGCATTCAAGACGAGGTTTGGGCATTACGAGTTTACCATTTACCGTTTGTACTGACAAACACCCCAGGGGTATTCATGAGCTTGATGAATGGGGTGTTTCGCGAATACTTCGACAAGTTTGTTCAAGTATTCATTGATGACATTTTGATATATTCTCGGATGACAGAAGAACATGATGAACATTTGTGCTTGGTACTATAGTCTTTACGAGAGAACAAATTATACGAAAAATTGTCGAAATTCTATTTTTATCAATCAAGGATTCATTATTTAGGGCATGTTATCTTTAGCGAAGGTATCGTTGTGAACCCAGCAAAGATAGAGACTATTATGGAATGGCCTGCACCGACGAACATACCAGAAGTACGTAGCTTCATGGTTTTAGCTGCATATTATCGAAGGTTTTTCGAAGATAGCAAATCCGATCACGAAATTGCAGAAGAAAAACAAGAATTTTCTTTGGACCGAGAAATGAGCAAAAGCATTTCAAAGGCTCAAGGATTTGTTAACGACTGCACCAATACTAAATGTCCCCAACATGGATGAGGACTTCTTGGTATGCACATATGCATCCAAGGAAGTCTTAGGCGGAGTCTTGATGCAAGACCCTCGAGTGATCGTTTACATCTCAAGGACGTTAAGAAAGTATGAGGAGAACTAAGTGACACACGATTTGGGGTTGTTGGTCATTGTGTATTCCCTGAGAGTGTGGAGACACTACCTGATAGGATGAAAATTCGAACTGAAAACAAACCAATGTGGTTTTCAACACATTTTTACGCAAAGTGACTTGAACGCACAACAAAGGTGTTGGCCAGAACTGCCTAGTGAGTACCATTTTGAGATTACATACATAAAAGGAATAGTGAACAGAGTGGCATATGCATTGAGGCAGATACCATGCATATTTTCGGTGATACCACCCCAGATGAATCTTCATGAAAATATTCTAAATATACAGCGCGACGATGACTGGAATAAAGAGGTTAAGGAAAATATCAGACAAGACACCATGTTGGTACAAATATTTGAGGGATTTACTCTAGACAACGACAAATTAATGAGCTATAATAACTGGATTTATGTACCGCCTAACAACGCATTGAGAGGTATGATATTAAATCAATCTCATAGAGCAGTGTCCATGGCTCATCCAGGAGTCACAAAGATGAGGGAAGACCTTAATCCCTTATTCTTCTAGAAAGGAATGAAGGAGGACATAGTCAACTATGTGGAAAGATGTCTAGAATGTCAACAAGTGAAGGCTGAACATAGACATCTGGAAGGATTAATACAACCCATGCTATTCCAAAATTGAAATGGGAGATCATTTCAATGGACTTTATTGTTGTATTATCGTTGACGTCAAGGAGGCACGAATCGATTTTCGTGGTAGTAGATACTCTGATAAAGAGTGCACATTTTATCCCTCTGCATATGACGTATCAAGCACCAGACATAGCTTGAGTTTTTATCAGCGAGATTGCGAGATTGCATGGCATGCCTAAGAGGATCATATCTAATCAAGGATCAATGTTTATAGGATGATTTTGGACTAGTTTCCAAGAGGCCTTGGGAACCCAACTTAACTTTAGTACCGCATACCACCCAGAGGAAGACGGGAAGACAGAAAGAACGAACCAAATCTTGGAATATATGTTGCATATGTACATGATGGACCAAAAAAAGTGTTGGGAAGAGTTTTTTCCATTGGTAGATTTTGCGTACAACAATAGCTATCAAAGCACCATAAGGATGGCACCTTTCGATTTTCTTTACGGGAGACTGTGTCATACACCTTTGAGTTGGGATAAACTTGAGGATAGGGTCCTAGTAGGACCAGAAGTGATCCAAGAGATGGAAGAACAAATGAAAATGATAAAACAAAGAATTAAAGGGGTGCAAGTTTGACAGAAGAGCTATGTCGATGCACATCGCGTTGACCGTAGTTATGAAGTTGGTGATCGAGTATTATTTTGGGTGAAACCACACAAGAGTTAAATCAAGTTTGAAAAGGGTGCTAAACTCTCTCCTAGTTTTGTGAGACCTTTAGAAGTTGTGGAAAATAAAGGGCCCATGGCCTATCAACTAGCCTTGCCGGATTCTTTGAGGCATATGCACGATTTTTTTCACGTATCTGTTTTGAGACATTATGTTAGTGATCCTACATAGGTGATTGACATGATTTCTTTGCAGGTGTCGAATGAGGGTGTGCTCATGGAAAATCCAATCCACATTCTAGAACATCACATTCGACAGTTATGATGTCGAACATTCGATCAAGTCAAGGTCCAGTGGGACAATTATAGTCCACACTCGGCTACCTGGGAGGACGCATATGAGATGCGCCAACAATTTCCAATTTTGTTTGATAGTTGGACATTTAGATGTTGTCAGATACTTTATTTACTGCACTTATATTGTGAAAATTCAGGACGAAGTTTAAACCAAGAGGGGGTGTATGTAACATACAGCTCTTGCACACACATGATTTGACTTATTCTTTGAGGACACTTGCGTGCAAGTGATCCGGTTTTGTATATGGTTGTCTGTTTCGCTTATGGATTTAGATGATGATGTTGTTGGATTATGATGTTATGTTGTTTGATATCTATGTATAGACATATGTTGTTGACAATTTTCTCCGGAGAGTGCAATACACTCAATAGATTGAGGATGTTGAAGGCATCAATGGACCTCCTTAGACTCTGGATCGAGTCAAGGAGTGGACTGTATATGGTTTAGGTATTTATATTTATGCATATGTGACATATGATCGGGTATATTATGATGTTGTTTATGGATCATTGACAATGTTTCGTTGATGGATGCAGGATGATGATTGCTTGCTAATCAGACTCACATAAGGAGTAAAGGGGCCATGCACATCAACCAGATATTGAGGGAGAGGTGTGTAAATAGCCTTGCCATAGCCTACTAGCATTCTCGGTGTGGCTCAAATTGTAGGTTAACGATTACCTAGTTCGAGAGATCCATGTTGTCATTAGGGCATGCTGAGATAGTCTCTCATGAAGATTCTAAGGGGCGTGAAATAAGGCAGGGTCCTTATTCCTTAGAGGCCCTTAGTCTCACACAAGGTCATATGATGGAGTATTGACTCCAAGGGTTGGACAACTACAAAAATCAGTCAAAGGCGAGTGGCACCCTTGGAGCACATAGTGTGTCTTGAAGGGCACGTCGCATAATTAAAACTTGAATAAAGGTGAGTGGCACCATTGGAGCACAGAGTGAGTCAATGAACATCAAAATTTTAATAAAGGTGAGTCAATGAACCTATGTTCCTAGAAAATAATTTTTGTTTCGACATTATCAGACTTAAAATAATTATTAAATGAGTAATTTTTTTATTAATTATAAAATCCCATTAAAAATGTTAAGCCTAGTTTTAAAAAAATTGAGCCTAAGTCTAAAGAGGGTAAGAAGACTAAAAATTAAATTATAAATTTAATAAATGGTGATGAATGAAGAAAAATCAAATTAGGAATTGAAAGAGTAAAAATTTATATCTAAAGATTAATTATATAAATGTGTGTAAGAGAATACCAAATTGGAACTAAGATAAGAAAGGAAATAAATGTAAAAAGGGAAGGTGGAAGCATAGAAAGGAATCTAGTCTAGTCTAACTAAATAACTTTCCTAAATTAAACACAACTAAGTTTTAGAAAGGCATCAGTCATTAAAAAGGAAATAGAGGGAATAAAGGGACAAATAGGAGTGATATTAGGAGCACTTTTAGGATGGGTGAAAGAAATTGACATTTAATTAAATTAAATGGTGAATTTATTGGTGAAACTGAGGGAATGGGTGACAAGTGTACGGGAAGAGTAATTCCTAATTAATTAAAAAAAAAAAAATGTGCAAATGGTAAGTGGTCACTAAGAAAAAATCTATAAAAGAAATGGCTAAGAGTAGGAATGGATCATGACTCGTATGAGTAAATTTATTTGACTGAATTTTCTTATGAAGAGTTGGGATACCCAAATCGAGAAACAAAGTGGTGGATCGAACTTGCAAGGCGAGTTGGGAGCTATAGTTTTCTAGTTGGGTTTGTGTGTGGCCCCTTTTTGGCTCGGGGGGCTAAGGGGGAAGAAGAGTACTCCTAGCATTGGCTGGGAGGTACCGGCGAAGTCTTCAAGGTTAGAAAGTTGGGAGTTGGACAGAGTGCAAGCATAGAGGAACGTTTTCGACCTCGTCTCCTTCGGTTATAGTATTCCTCCCTGAATTAGTAAATGTAATGTATTAAGTTTATTGTAATTTTTATTGAATTTGTAATGTTTTAAGTATTTTTGTATATGTGTATTTGGGGTTTTCTCAGCGATCCTTGTGATCTTTCCCAATGATCTTTATCAGTACTCAACGATGATTTTCTTACTTAATTGTTCGACATTTCTGCGTTTTTTCTTGTTGAAATTACTAAGACAACTGAGAGGGGGGGTGAATCAATTGTTACTGTGCTTAAACAATATTAAGTCAATTAAACCATTTTTAATCTTTCTCTAAGTGACCATCAATATTATACACCATATGAACAACATAAATAATGAGCATCAATCACACATAAGATATACACAGAGACATATTTTCACGAGGAAACCCATAAAAGGAGAAAACCTCTTCTTCTTCGAAATGATAGGCAGTCTTTCAAGTTTTATACATCATCTATAGTTGAGCACCAACTCAATGTGAGGCTACTACCTATGTTTTACAAGATCCAACTTGTCTGAGAGGACTAACTCTCTGGTTTCTCTAGCACCCACTAGAAGGAAGCACCAACTCCCTGAGTGTTCCAGCACCAGCTGGATGGAAGCACCTACTTCCACCTATACAAGCACCAACTTGCATACAGAAAAATATGTGTTTTCCCAAGCACCACCCTGCCACCCTTTTTTCTAGCCACAACTAGATGGAAGCTACAAATCCCAATATTCAAGCATCAACTTGAATATCAAAGGACCATAGTCCTCCCTAGAACCACCCTTCCTCCCTGTTTATGAATAAATGATTGACAATCAAACAATACAGGTATTTCAATTCTTACCCCTTCTTCATTGTTCTACAATTCTTCTCTGGTTCAAAAAATGTTCTACAGTTCTACTCTGCCTCACGCTATTTTTCTATTCTACTCTTGATTCATGCTATTCTACTACTCTCCTCTTGCTTCTGTCTGTTCGATGACTGTTACTCATCTTTGATTTTTATCTTATGCTCTACATTCTTTCATTTTATCCTTCTTACAATTCATCTCATTGTTTCTATTAGAACAGATTGCCTTACATAGTCACTGCATCTCGTCTTTTATACTCATCAACCTCATCAGTTACACCTCGAATCTCCTTGGGAAAAGACAAAAACTTCTCAGCAACTATATCACCAACTGATCAAGAACCATGATTCAATTTTCTAACTGAATTGTAACTGAACTTATTAATCATGAAAATAAATGATGACCCTTCGATCATATTCTTGATTAACCTACACCATTGGATTACCAATGATGGATATCATGCCTACTCCATATGCCCACTGGCTATGACCATGGGCCTAATCAGAATGCCTTTCGCATTTCACATTTCGGCAATCCAGAGATGAAGAGTCTTGACTCTTCATGTTGTGATCTCCGAAAAGGGGCTTATCTCCACTAGCTCCTCCCTCTCATATGACCACCGACAGTGACCACAGGCTGGGACAAAAGGTGCTTCACGATTTCCTGTTTCATCATTCTTTTCGTGAGTGTCCTTGAAATCTCCAACTCCCGGTATCCGAAACTCCAAAATGGAGTCAGATCAATGGTCCACAATCTTGATGATTCGACGGTCCAGATCTTTTCATGATCTCGCATATCGCAAGTTCTTGTTGTGAGTTGCTTCCTTGACTCCTCCAACTCTCGGTATCTGAAACTAAACCTTTTTCATGCTCTAATCTATCTCCATGTGTCCCTCTTGGATCAACGATCCAGATCTTATCACAATTTCGCATATCGTGAGTTGCAAGGTTAGAGCATTTCCTTCCTTTGACTTTCCAATCAGCAAAAAGTTAATCCCTCACTACATGTCCCTCTTAGATCAATGGTCAAGACCTTATCATGATTTCACAACTTCACAGGCCTTCGTCATGCCTAATCAATAGTCCACGATGTCCCTTTGATCAATGACTCAAGTTAAGTCGCAGTTTTGCATTTCATGATTTCATAGGATAGAGCACCTCCTTTCTTTGACTTACCAGTAAGAAAAATTCCAATCGCTCGCCATGTGCCCTCTGCATCCAACATTCCACAACATACCTAAATCAAAAGGTCCAGATCAATTCTCGAGATTTCTCATATCGCAAGTTCCCACACCATGTTCCGTTGACTCCTCCAATGTGCAGGTCAACGAAATTCTAATCACTTGCCATGTGTCCTTCTTAAAGATGGACGGTCTTCCTGCTTTCGGGATTTATTAGGCCCGCTTCATATTACATGTAAATACCATGCTCCTTATTATGGATCCAATGATAGTCAATCTTCGGGCTTAGATCTGACACCTGAGATCTATTTTCTTCTATTGTGTGCTCCTCCTATCTAAATTCAGATCTGACGGTCATCGAGAATTCTGAATGGAATCAAGTGATCACTGTTTCTCTTCATTGTTGATCTTTTCATTGTCATGACATTATCGTTTTGCTACTGATCATGCTGATCTTCTCCATCAATGACATCTCCATCAATGACAAACACGCATACTCTACCTCTTTCTGAAAACATGCCAACAATTATCTGCGTGTTCATCCTCTTCCCAACAAATTACTATGGCTTTAATCCCTGTGTGTGGAAATAAGTTTTCGCCCAACTAGAGCTTCCTACTATGGATTATATCTTGGATTTATCTTTGCCATGGTTTACCCTTTAAACCTCTACAATTCCAGTCTTACCCACAAAAAAATTCCCTTCAAATGCTCAACGATTTCTACTTTATTTACACAACGATTTTCACTGCAATGATCAGCGATTTTACCTTCTTCCCACCACAATTTCTCTTCATGGAATTTAGTGAATTTGATTGCCCCTTATCTATTTTTTTGGAGAGTTTTCTAAGCTCATCTTTGCCCAGTGATTACCTCTTACCCTCAACAAGATTTACTTCTTTTACACAGCGAGTGGCCTCCCTCTTCCTCAATGATTTCGTACATGACTTGCCCGACGATTTTGTGCTTTCCCTCTGCATTTTTATGAATTTTATTATAATGGCACTTTTCTCTGTGTTTGGATACCCAAGGTGCTTCCCCCCTCTCTCTTTACCCAATGAAACACTTCATTTTACCTATGTGTCTTCTCTGCGCTTACACTCAGAAAAATACATGTGTTTTCTTCAGTAAAACAACCATGGGTGGGTGCATCCACCCTATGCTTACACTCAGAAAAATACCTTCATTTTCTTCAGTATGTTGGACATAGTTTCATTGATGTATTTTCATTGATGTCAACAGATGATGTCATTGATGTGATGATAAGTTGGTATGACGAATTCTCATTGATATCAACTGTATTAAGGTTGATGTCAAATAGTTGAACGATGTGAAGAGATAAAAGCTCAGGATGGGTAGTGAATAAAGATCAAAGCTTAGAAGAGATGACGCAATGAATTGTGGAGAGCGAAAGAAGAATTAAATGACTCGCTAGTTATAATGCCGTAATCGGTCTACATTGTTAGATATCATAAACTCAAATATCGACGATCGTGGTTGATCCAACAAATGATCAGATTAAGCTGGATTAAATCGTGACCGTCGAATGCACAATCGGGAGATCAACGGTAGGAATAGATTGCGGAGATCAAAAGGAGAATTAAATATCATGTTATTTACAATCCCGCAATCAGTCAAGACCGTCAGATCTTATAGCTTCGAAGATTGAAAATTGTGGTTGACTCACCAACAACGCACAACTTCAAATTGAAAATTTTGCGTGATGAGTTAAATCACTCGCAATTTGTGGTTCTAAAATCATCCTTGATCGTTAATATGCTTCGAGAATATTCATGACTGTTGGATCACCTTAAATGGAAGGATAGGATAAGCGGGGGAAAATGATTAAGAATTCGATTATCCGAATATCCGTCAACCATCGGATCACTTTAAGTGGAAGTATAGGATAAGAAAAGATGGAGGGTCGTTAGAATTAAACCAAGGCAAAGCAACATCGCAGACAGATCGAGTCGTCGATCTAAGATCTTTATCAAATGAACATAATTCACTTCGGGTCTAAATATGTGAGGATGTTACGCTTTGGGAATCTCACTTTGAAAGATTTGTGAAATTGAGATATCGAAATACTCGAAGTGTCGAAAGCCAAAATTTTGAAGTCACTCTCAACCATCGATCTGAGATACCCTTCAAATGCTATTCTGACCATCAGATCAAGGAGTTGAATATGTCTCACATCATGAGATCTACGTCAGAAGACCACGTCAGCAAGCACATGTGACAGACCATGTTGACAGATCACGTAAGAAAGGACACGTGGCACCATTAGATAATGACAAGTGTCAAGTTGAAATCGACATTTCAGGTACATGCAAATCAAGAATCAGAGTGACACGTGACAGACACTCGACTCTGTTACAAGGGAAAAACTCTCTATGGACAAGGGTAAACCACAACAGAAAGGTATGACTACAGAAATCAATTCAATTCCAACATATGCTATATAAACTAATGTGAAATATAAGAAAGAGGCCTGCCTCAATCCAACGTTTGATGATGTTCCATCGTTGATCACTTTGACCCAAAGTTTTATACCTATGAGAAGTTCTCAACAAACAAGAAAAGAAAATATATAGTGATGATACGAAAGGGGTTAACACATCAGATAGCATAATCCATTAATAAGCATTGCAAACACACCCATGGATAGTAATCATATATTTTCAAGATACAAATAGGATGGGAAAGGAGTATTTCTATTAATAATTGATCAGAAGAAGTATCAACATTATAGACTTTTGTGTCAGCACGGTTCGAAACCAAGAAACTAAGTTCCTTCCAACTGGGTCCCCACCACTTCAATCCTCCACCAAAGGAAATGTCATGAGAAAGAGGCAAAGAGGTCCTCTCAATAATAAGGGAAGAGCTTGGGGTTGAACATTGTGTTCAGACTTGAGGGACAAAGGGATGCAGACTCAATATGAAGTAATTTCTCCATAATAACTTTTCTCTCAAAGTTGGATTCTTTCTCCTTCTTCTCCATAGTTTGAAATTGTGCTCTTATAGCCTCCAAAATGCAACTGAAGGGTCGAATCGAAACGTTTCCAGTATATGGAAGGCCAAGGATCAGAGATCTTTTTTCATGACATGGAAACTCGACCTCGTTTTATATTTTCTGGCACAAATCCTGATATACTTGAGACGTAATGGAGAAACAAGCGTATACGCATATTTCATAGAAGTTAGGGAGCGTATATGTGGAAAAATGTATATTTATAGCTCTGGATTCATCAAAAAATGGACAAAAGGTCTGCATAGGGAAATGGAAAAAGGGCCTCTATGAAAGATAGAAATGGTGAGGAAAATATTTCTATAACAAATGCCCCCTAATGTGTGATATCAAAGGAGTATCTGTGATGACCGAAATACATTATAAATAACCCAGAAGTGGAGTGGTAGAGAACTAGCTGGACAAACTCAATTGCTCATTATACTATGTACTGACTTTGCTTACATGGCTTCCAATAATACAATACAGATACATGTGAAAAATATACCAAACAAGTGTTCATTGCCATGAATAGGCAAATACAAATGCGTTTATATGCCAAAAGTTGTCATAGTAATGAATAAGGCCCAATGAAACCAATCTCAAAAATAAATCTGAAGATATCTATATACCATGTAGTACAATCTAATCTCCCATGATCATTGAATTCAAATAGGTACTGGTCCAATGAAATGGAAGCAATAGCTAAGGAAATCTGCAGCCACATAGTGAAGTCTTCAAGTCTTCTACACTATCCGACAATGGTGCAATTCTACCTCATGTGAATAAATGAGTTGAGGTCGAACATGATGAGAGATCGTTTGATTACAGGTCATTGAAGTATATCGTTAACAAACAGGAGGCAGCCTACCGATAATGAAAGTAGGTATCAAGGCACCGAGTACATCTCTACAAATTTGAATAAAGGGGTTGGTGTTGAACACTTGAGATATCCATTGATTAGGAGACATTTATGTATTCCCATTTGTCAATGGCGAGAGATATTTCCACTAATGAGTGCAAGCCTCAAACTACTCATAAAACTCTAGGTCCCCTATCTAGAATAAATGAGTTGAAGTCGATGGAAGGAGACCCACTAAAAGGAGAGCATTGAGGCATCTCCCATTAGTCAGCACGAGGAACAAAGCATGAGCTTCATGATTTGGTGGAGATCGAATGAAGAACATGTTCACTAACCAATGACCCTGTGTGTCTTTCGCATGTGCCAGATGCAAGCGATACATGAAAAGGACCCTCTGAATAGAAGCCAATGATGAAAAATTGTTGACAAAGGCGAGAAAACCACCAATAAGGATAATGGCATCCAAGACACTACACGAATCCCAAAGTGTGAATAGATGTCTTTCCATCGAACACCAGGGAAACCACCCAGTCAATGACCAATGATGAAACATCAATTGTTGGGTTCAAGGTGACCTACCAATGATGAAATTAGGGCCAAGGTGCATGATAAGACCAAAGTATCATGTGATTCTGAGACAAACTGAGGGTATGGCCGACATGCAAAGTCAAGATTTATGAGGAGTGGCTGACACAAATTGATAGACTTCCTTTGAACAAGAGAATGAGATATATGGTGAACTACGACAACATGGAATCAATGATGTGGAAATTGGATGCAAGAGGCATCAATAACATTCTCTATAGGGACTGGAAGGGTAACCATTCAATAGAGAAAAACTCTATAGCGAGATCAACTTCCTAAGGCCATGCTAAACGCAAAATTATGATGACACACAGACTCAATAACTTTGTGCTTTGTTCAAAGGCGACACGACTACTGCCAATTACAATATAGTATTCCCTTCCTGCCCATCGTTTTTTTTTTCATAACAAATAAATGCTATGATATAGAGGAGGGAACGAGTGTCAGAAATAAGAAAAACTAGTTCCAGTAGTGGAACGTACCTATGTTCAATGCAAGGAAATGCATGCGGGATATGGACACTCGGGGTGATGTTCCCTCCAGGTTATAAGGTGTCAAATTGAAAAGGATAAAAACAAGGCTCTGCTTGGTTGAGTATGCAAACTTCTTAGGAAACGGTTTATAATGCACTCAATACAGCAAGCGAGGGCATGAGATGCAATCATAACTTAACGCCAAAACATGTCTTTGTTTATGTATTTTAGTCTACTTGGTGTGAAAAAGGGGTAAACTTATTCCAAATAGACGTCTTTTCAAATACAATTTCTGAGTGTGAAAAAGACAAGTTCACTCGGCAATCTTTTCTATTTTTGATAGCGAGTCAGAAAAGAGCTTAACTAGGACTCGTGACCTTTCAAATCCAACTTTAATGAGTGTGAAAGAGACAAATCACTCAACGATATTTTCAGTTTTGGGATGAGTTGGAAAAGAGATTAACTAAGACTCATGAGGAATATGCTAGGTGACAATCCATGGGGGAGGCCAAGGATCCCGTGCGGACCTTCTATGGAGTGTCGTTATCTTATGAAGAACCAACCCAATCTTGGGAAGACCGAAATCTCTCCAAGTCGAAGAGGGAAAATTGTTAATGGAGCTTATCGTCTCCATGATATATATGATAGTGTCTCTTCCTAGAAAAGACATAGGTGGAGGCATTGGATACCCCACAAGACCATCCCAATCAAAGGGAACCTCATTAAGACTTGGAGGGAGAGAACTCGGGAAGAGTAAAAATCTCTCTTGTTCATAAGGTGAAGTAATAGAAATGCTAAGGACATGGCATAGAGGGTATAGAACTAGAACCAGAAGAGTGGGATCGACTAAAAATTGCATTGGCACGACTGCTTAATTAGACTTGTCACTCTCCGAGAGAAGAGTGGGGTCGATCGAATATTGCATCGATACAACCACTTCCTCAACCATTGGTTGAATAGGATGCAAGACAACAAGGTCAAGAGGTGTATCACCCCAAAAAATAGGAGTGTTGTCGTTCGAAGATTTCATCGACACGACCATTGGTTGAACAAGATGCAAGATAACAAGGTCAAGATATGCATCACCCCCGAACATAGGAGAGGTATCGATTGAATATTGCATCAAAACGACCACAGGTTGAACGGGATGTGAGACAACAAGGTCAAAGGACACATCAACCCCTAAAGGAAAAGAGGTGTCAGTCGATGAGTGCATCGACATGATTGTTGTATCAACCAAAGAAGGAATAGAGTGTTGTGAAACCATAGATTCCTCAGAACCTGAAGAGGCCTTAGGTGAGCCCCACACTTCTGGTATCCCATAAGTAACATGACACAAATGAGTAAGGTGACTTCCTTCGCAAGTCCTGCAAAGGAATCTAGGCTTACGTCTGAGACATCTAGGCTTCTCAATCATATGAATGCCCCCAACATGACTTACAGTGGCTGGTGACATGCTCCCAGCACGACTTGTAGAGGCTAGTATAAAATATCCAACATGACTAACAGAGGTTGGTGATGAATCCCCAACATGACTAGCAGAGGTTGGTGATGAATCCCCAACATGACTAGCAGAGGTTAGTGATGGATGTGCAGTGTGACTAGCAATGACCAGACATGTTCCCCTAGCATGACTTGCAGCAGCTGGTTGCAGGTCTTCAACATGACTCGCAAAGGTTGTTGACCAATATCCAACATGACTATCAGAGGTTGGTGATATAACGCCAATATGACATGCAGTGATTGGACTTGTGCCCCCAACATGACTTGCAGCGGCTGGTTGCAGGTCTTCAACATGACTCGCAGAGGTTGTCAACCAATCTCCAACATGACTAGCAACGATTGGTGATATAACGCCAGTATGACACGCAATGACTGGACTTGTGGCGGTGGTGAATTGCGGCATTTGAGACCAAGGTCCAAGGTGTTAGCACTCAATTTTTCCAATATATTTGGAGAGCGCCTCCAACATATTTATGTTGAAATTATCAAAATCCATTTGAGTGTTTGCCAATGTCCAAACCTCAATTTCCCCAATCTGTCTTGACAAGTTTCTGTTGATCACTTTTGCCCATAAATCCTTTGAATTTTTCCTCTTGACCTACAATAAAAAAATAAATTGGTAAGCCCTAGTCTATTCTTGGTGGATTTTCAAATATAAAAATATTTATTTATTTATTATATTTTTTAAAATCTCATATTATCAAAAGTGAGTGGTGTGTTCTTTAAAATGCTTAAGACACACTACAAATAAAATCTATTGCATATACTTAAGTCTAGAATCTCTAGAGTCAAGATATAGGCCTAAGCTATCAATTTACCAAACTCCTTTATGCCTAAGTCTACAGGCTTGTCGGGTTTTATGGATTTTAACAAAATTTTAGAGGACCCACATGCCCAATTCTCAAGTCAACACACAAAACCAAGTGCAAGTGCCAAGCCCAATTCCTTTCCACTTGTCTCATCAAATATGCTATGTGAGCATTTGTGTATATGAAGACAACAATATCTAACTTCTCGAGACATATGGGATATGTCCCCTGAGTCAGTTTTTAAAAATGAAATGAAAGTTGTCAGGTGCCAAGTGATTATGCAGGTGTCGAAGAGATAAATGTAGCCATGATGTATACAATGATGTTTCCAAAATTCTCGCCCATTCCACCATTTTCATGCATGGATGTGCAGAGTGCAGTGCACTGCCAAATCTCCTAGGTGTTGTGTTTCCTCCTGGACGTTGTAAATTTCCTATGTGCTACGTTTTCTCTTGGGCGATGTAAATTCCACGAGCTCTACCTACTCTCCTAGACACTATGTATTCCACAGTGTGCTACCTAATTTCTGGGAGGCTCTACCTAATTTATGGCAGAGATGAAATTTGCACAAAGATACACCAGAATGGCTCTACCTATTGGCACCTGGAATCAAGGAGTTCGTCTTATCATTCTTGTTAGTGGTTGATGATGTGTGAGATAGACAAATATAGCAGTTGGCAGCATGATGACAGCTACAGACACATGGAAAACAAGGAGCTACGTAACAAAGCAAGATCATCAAAATGGAAACATGATTTTCTTGTAAAATTGACAGTTCAAATTCAAGCTCAGATGGTAGAACTCTAATCCGAAGGAAATATAATATGACGATATGTTCTCTACAGCCTTCAGATGAAAATCATGCACCTAAGTTGGCATGACAAGTCTAGGAGCTTAATCTTTTTCTCTAAAGATAACCAGAAAGTCATTAGTCGTCCAACATAAAGGAATTCAGGGTTGAGCAGGTGTTTTTCTTGGATCAAAATGTTTATGATCTTGGTTTCAAAGACCCAGTGGCAGCCTTCATGGAATCATACATTTCAGAGAACTTGAAATTTTTGGATTCCCTTAACTCGCAAATGTTTCATGGTGGGTATGGTTTCCTGAACGAGTTTTTATCACTACTGTTACATTTCAAACATCATTTATTAATAGGTGGTATGGATGAAATTATTTTAGTTTTAAAATTGCTTGAATGGATGTTATGGAAGGCAACACTTACCTAACCAATTGTAGAGTTGGCTAGAGTAGAGTAGGGTAGGAAATAAGTTTGTTGCCCAAGCATTTCATTTCTTCTAGTTTGCATCAGAAATATTAGTCAACTTGTATGAATAAAGGTCAGTTTTGAAAGGTATGCAGAGATCAAATGCACAGGGAAGATGACTCCATAGCCCACTGGTAAAGGCGACTGGAACTACTAGGTTCTTGTGAACCCCGCAGGGAGGTCTCCATCCTAGTTGGAGCCAATGTCAGCACTCAATTTTTCTAATATATTTTGAGAGCGTATTCAACATATTTATGTTGAAATTATCAAAATCCCTTTGAGTGTTTGCCAATGTCCAAACCTTAATTTCCCTAATCTGTCTTGACAAGTTTCTATTGATCACTTTTGCCCAGAAATCCTTTGACTTTGCCCTCTTGACCTGCAATAAAAAAATAAATTGGTAAGCCCTAGTCTATGCTTGGTGGATTTTCAAATATAAAAAATATTTATTTGTTTTTTATATTTTTTAAAATCTCATATTATCAAAAGTGAGTGGTGTGTGCTTTA
>ML786873.1:279183-304981 GCA_009831015.1 Picea engelmannii | reverse complement strand
GTATGATCCTTAGTTGAATATGAATTATATTTTATGAATTTATTTAAGTGGGGTCCCATTCCCCAGTCCCAAAAAAATGGTTGTGCGTTAGTTGGATGCTTCTAGTGCTTACTGACGTAATCCTTCCTTGCTCTCTTCAAGAGTATTTGTTCCTTTAGAAGACATTGAATGGGATTGTAATGGTTATTGATACTTAGGTATTCCTAAAAACTCCTACTGATGTAAACTATAATTGAACTATGCTTAAGTTTATTTGGTTACGGGTTTGATCATGTGATATTAGTGTGGAGATTATAAACCTGAATTGGAAATTACTAATGAGGATTAGAAGAAACTGTTATCTGTATAAGGGGGCATTGGCGATCTCATGGCCTTTATTTTTCTTATGCATTTCCTCACTCAACCCTATGCTCGAATATTGGGTTATTGTTTAAGCTTGAATTTATATTATTTTATTGGATAATGATAAAACCGATGGTCGAAGGGTTGATGATTACTCTTGAGCCATGAATTTAAATTGATTAAGTCATTTTTAATTGTATCTTAACGTAATGTTTCATAATTGGATAATCGCGTGCTTTAAATGATGTATGTTTGTAACAGAATTAGTCGCACCATAAAATTTAATGTGACTCTTGAGGGTGAAGAGAATGGATTTCTCACACCTTGAAAATAAAATCGATGATTACCTTGCACCATGGAATATGTTGATAGTTAGGTAATTATATTTCTTGCGTTATGGGATAACATTGATGTATAGATGATTAAGTGTTTATATTCTTCGCGCCTTTTGTTAAATGTTGAGGTATGATCGGTTATAATTTGCTTGATCTTGCGTCTAAAAAATAATTCTGACATGATGAGTTATGTAGTTGTTTTACTCGTGTGCGATGAATATTATATGTTGATGAATGATGGCTTTAGAAATTAGAATTCTCTCTCGCATTGAATATTTAATGTTGATGAATGATTGTTTTAGAATTTGATTTCTCACATTCCATAGAATAAATGTTGATGTACCAATTATAAAGTTGATTATTACCCTTGTGCCATGAATAATTGATGTTTAGGACTGAATGATTGATCTAGTTGTTTTCGGCTTGATTGTGCTAGTGTTATGTAGACACCTCCTTGTTCCTCAGAACAATCGCTAACTCTGAGACCTTAAATAGTTAAAATCAATTGCAACCTAGACTTGAGAATTGCTTATGTGTCGTGGAGGTCTTAACCTTATAGGGTAGGTTGGGAGGGTAGTCATTTTATATTCATTATCTAATTGAATATTGTTGTAAATTGTTCAAGATAATTATGATGTGCTAATCTACTATGCTATTTATGTTTATGTGTCGTTATCCTTCATTGACGGGTTGAATGTGTCGTAAGTGATTTCCATGATGAGTAGTTGGTATTTCTTTTACTTATGATGTTGTTGATTAGGCGTTGTTGTGATCATGCGTTGATGTTAAATTCCTAATGCAAAAAAAAAAAAAAAATTACTTTTATGCTTCTTTTTTCTAGACATAACGAAGGGGCTGTTACATATGGTATCAGAGTGGGTTCAACCTCATGACTTGGGATCATTACATCTTCCACTCTAGTAAACACTTGATTAATAATTTATTGCTAATTAAATTGAATTGTGTCCCTGCAGGTAATCATGGTTAGAGGAATCTTCGGAGGCAGATGATGTGGTGCTAGGGGAGGAGGCGCGACACCTTAAGTAGCATCCACACCAAAGGGTCCTAACCCCCAAGGAGAAGAACAAGTCATTGGATAGGAACACATTGTTGTGGGGGATGTGGTTGAGTTGATGAGGTCCTTTCATAGGATGCGAGAGGCCTTGATTAGTCATCTAGATAGAGATGAGGTCAGGGCGCCTATACCCCCTTAGGGTCCACAACACACCCTTGTCAGTACTTGTAGCATTCACCAAGAAATCGAGAAGTTCAAGTTTCTCGAATTCTTGCGTGCCATGGACGTTGCAACCATGGAGGCATGGTTGGAGAACATGGCGATCTGCTTCACACTTCACGACTACACCTTCAACATGAAGTTTTGTATAGAGGTCTTTCAGCTGAAGGGGAGCGCTCTTCTATGGTGGAAGACGCTCCTGCCACAAATGAACATGGTCATCAAAGACATGTCATGGGAACTATTTGAGGAGTGGTTCCAGGAGAGGTATTTGTTTGAGGAATTCATTGAGAGCCAAATCAATGATTTTAATGTATTATGACAGGGCGATCGTACGATACTCGAGTATGAGGCTAGTTTCATGGAGCTTCTTAGGTATGCTCTGCATATGAACACCGAGAATCTCAAGTTCAAAAAGTTTTTGTTCAACCTTATTGTCATCATTCATGTGAAAGTGAGGATCCTAATGCCTCAGATGTTGCATGATGTTGTCAAGAAGGCCCTCATAGTTTATGAAGAGTTGATCAGTGGGGGTCAGAGGAGGACTCCTACGAGACCGAAAGGACAGGTGACATATGGTGCGCAGCAACATCAGACACCAGTTAGAATCCCATTAGGGTATTGAGGCACACCGAGAGGATCCACATTCATGAAACCACAACGATCAGTGCCTCAGCAACGAACTCCCTATAGAGGACCACAACACCACTAGCAGCATCATCCACAGCAGCAGTAGTTCATGCCTATTCAGTAGAATAGACCATAGTTCCAGGTGGGTGGGCCATTATCCTCCACTTTGGGGACCATGAGTATTGGACCAAAGACTCGATGTTGGACATGTGAAGAGCCACATTACCAGTGTGACTATTCAGTTGAGAGGGCTAGATTAGTTGTTTCAGCCAGACACACTACAGTAGGAGATTTGGCCAAGGCCCACCGGATTCATGCAGCGGTGAATAACTGTCAGGTCGAACGCCAGTCAAATGTGCTCGAGACGTTAGGTACCATCGTTGACCAAACCTTTAGTATTTTGATATATCCAAGTGCTACAGAGAGATTTATTTCTGGTGCAATGCTAAAGAGAATTAAGGTAAAGGCAGTTGAAAAGGACGATTTTAGCTACATGGAAATGGATTCAGGAGCCAAGTAGAAAGTTGGTGGAAAATTTATGGACCATAGCTTTAACCTGGGAGATTTTGTCACGAAGGCCAACCTATACGTCACAATATTAGGATATTATGACGTAGTAATCAGTATGTACTGGTTGGAATTACATGATGTGATACTCAACTGTAAGATGAAATAGTTGAGTTTGATCGATGATGAGGAACAGAGATGAGTGATTATAGGAAGAAATAAGGGAGTTTCCATAAGGTTCATCTCTTCCCTACAGCTACAGAAGAGTATGTGCAAGGGATGCAATCTATATGAAATCTTAGCGTTGAACGACAAGGGCATGGTGGAAGGACTATAAAACCTTCTAGTAGTACAAGAGTTTGTAGATGTATTCCCAGAAGAGTGACCAAGTTTTCCTCCCAAAGGGTAATTAGAATTACCATCGACTTAAAACCTGGAAAAAAAACTGATAACAAGAACGCTTTATCGAATGTCAACCCCTGAGTTACAGGACTTGAAAATGAAATTGAAGGAGTTGTTGGACCTAGGACTTATACATCCAAGTGTGTCGCCTTGGGGTGTGCCTGTTATTTTCATATGAAATAAGGATGGGTCGTGGAGACTCTGCATTGACTACCATCAATTGAACAAGGCAATGATCAAGAACCAGTATCTGTTGCCAAGAATAGATGATTTTTTTGACCAAATGAAGGGTGTGATTGTGTTTTCAAAGATTGAATTGAGATGAGGATATCACTAGTTATGAATCAAGGAGGAAGACATTCCTAAGACCACATTCAATACGAGGTTTGGGCATTACGAGTTTACCATTTACCGTTTGGACTGACAAATGCCCCAGGGGTATTCATGAGCTTGATGAATGGGGTGTTCCGCAAATACTTGGACAATTTTGTTCAAGTATTCATTGACAACATTTTGATATATTCTCGGACAACAGAAGAACATAACGAACATTTGTGCTTGGTACTATATTGTTTACGAGAGAACAAATTATATGGAAAATTGTCTAAATTCTATTTTTGTCAATCAAAGATTCATTATTTAGGGCATGTTATCTTCGGCGAAGGTATCGTTGTGGACCCAACAAAGATAGAGTCTATTATGGAATGGCCTACACCGACAAACGTACCAGAAGTATGTAGCTTCATGGTTTTAGCTGCATATTATCAAAGGTTTTTCAAAGATAGAAAATCTGATCACAAAATTGCAGAAGAAAAAAAAGAAGTTTCTTTGGACCGAGAAATGAGCGGAAGCATTTCAAAGGCTCAAGGATTTGTTGACGACTGCACCAATACTAAACGTCCCCGACATGGATGAGGACTTTTTGGTATGCACATATGCATCCAAGGAAGTCTTAGGCGAAGTCTTGATGCAAGACCGTCGAGTGATCACTTACATCTCAAGGACGTTAAGAAAGTTTGTGGAGAACTAAGTGACACACGATTTGGGTTTGTTGGTCATTGTGTATTCCCTGAGAGTGTGGAGACACTACCTGATAGGATGAAAATTCGAACTGAAAACAAACCAATGTGGTTTGCAACACATTTTTACGCAAAGTGACTTGAATGCACAACAAAGGTGTTGGCCAAAACTGCTTAGCGAGTATGATTTTGAGATTACCTACATAAAAGGAACAGTGAACAGAGTGGCATATGCATTGAGTTGGATACCATGCATATTTTCGGTGATACCACTCCAGATGAATCTTCATGAAAATATTCTAAATATATAGCATGACGATGACTGGAATAAAGAGGTTAAGGAAAATATCAGACAAGACACCATGTTGGTACAAATATTTGAGGGATTTACTCTGGACAATGACAGATTAATGAGGTATAATAACCAAATTTACGTACCACCTAACAACACATTGAGAGGTATGATCTTAAAATAATCTCATAGAGAAGTGTCCATGGCTCATCCAGGAGTCACAAAGATAAGGGAAGACCTTAATCCCTTATTCTTCTGAAAAGGAATGAAGGAGGACATAGTCAACTACATGGAAAGATGTCTAGAATGTCAACAAGTGAAGGCTGAACATAGACATCCGATAGGATTAATATAGCCCCACGCTATTCCGGAATTGAAATGGGAGGTCATTTCAATATACTTTATTGTTGGATTATCGTTGACATCAAGGAGGCATGACTCTATTTTCGTGGTAGTAGATACTTTGTTAAAGAGTGCACATTTTATCCCTCGCCGTATGACGTATCAAGCGCCAGACATAGCTCGAGTTTTTATTAGCAAGATTGCGATATTGCATGGAATGCCTAAGAGGATCATATCCAATCAAGGATCAGTGTTTACAGGATGATTTTGGACTAGTTTCCAAGAGGCCTTGGGAACCCAACTTAACTTTAGTACCGCATATCACCCAGAGGAAGACAGGGAGACAGAAAGAATGAACCAAATCTTGGAATATATGTTGTGTATGTACGTGATGGACCAACAAAAGTGTTGGGAAGATTTTTTTCCACTGGTAGAGTTTGCATATAACAATAGCTATCAAAGCACCATAAGGATGGCGCCTTTCGAGTTTCTTTACGGGAGACCGTGTCATACACCTTTGAGTTGGGATCAACTTGAGGATAGGGTCCTAGTAGGACTAGAAGTGATCCAAGAGATGGAAGAACAAATGAAAATGATAAAACAAAGGATTAAAGAGGTGAAAGTTTGACAGAAGAGCTATGTCGATGCACATCGCGTTGACCGTAGTTATGAAGTTCGTGATCAAGTATTATTGTGGGTGAAACCACACAAGAGTTAAATCAAGTTTGAAAAGGGTGTTAAACTCTCTCCTAGTTTTGTGGGACATTTAGAAGTTGTGGAAAATAAAGGGCCCATGGCCTATCAACTAGCCTTGTCGGATTCTTTGAGGCATATGCACGATTTTTTTCACATGTTTGTTTTGAGACATTATGTTAGTGATCCTACACATGTGATTGATATGATTTCTTTGTAGGTGTCGAATGAGGGTGCACTCACAGCGAATCCAATCCTTATTCTAGAACATCACATTCGACAGCTATGATGTCAAACATTCAATCAGGTCAAGGTCCAGTGGGACAATTATAGTCCACACTCGGCTACCTGGGAGGACGCATATGAGATGCACCAACAATTTCCAATTTTGTTTGATAGTTGGACATTTAGATGTTGTCAGATACTTTATTTACTACACTTATATTGTGAAAATTCGGGACGAAGTTTAAACCAAGAGGGGGTGTATGTAACATACAGCTCTTGCACACACATGATTTGACTTATTCTTTGAGGACACTTGCGTGCAAGTGATCCGGTTTTGTATATGGTTGTCTATTTCACTTATGGATTTAGATGATGATGTTGTTGGATTATGATGTTATGTTATTTGATATCTATATATAGACATATGTTGTTGACGAGTTTCTCCTGAGTGTGCAATACAATCAATAGATTGAGGATGTCGAAGGCATCAATGAACCTCCTTAGACTCTGGATCGAGTCAAGGAGTGTACTGTATATGGTTTAGGTATTTATATTTATGCATATGTGACATATTATCAGGTATATTATGATGTTGTTTATGGATCATTGACAATGTTTCGTTGATGGATGCAGGATGACGATTTCTTGCTAATCAGACTCACATAAGGAGTAAAGGGGCCATGCACATCAACCAGATATTGAGGGAGAGGTGTGGAAACAGCCCTGCCAAAGCCTACTAGCATTCTTGATGTGGCTCAAATCGTAGGTTAACGATTACCTAGTTCGAGAGATCCACGTTGTCGTTAGGGCATGCTGAGATAGTCTCTCACAAAGATTCTAAGGGGCATGAAATAAGGCAGGGTCCTTATTCCTTAGAGGCCCTTAGTCTCACACAAGGTCATATGATGGAGTATTGACTCCAAGGGTTGGACAACTACCAAAATTAGTCAAAGGCGAGTGACACCCTTGGAGCACATAGTGCGTCTTGAAGGGCACATCGCATAATTAAAACTTGAATAAAGGTGAGTGGCACCCTTGGAGCACAAAGTGAGTCAATGAACATAAAAAAATTAATAAAGGTGAGTCAATGAACCTAGGTTTCTAGAAAATAATTTTTGTTTCGACATTGTCGTACTTAAAATAATTATTAAATGAGTAATTTTTTTATTAATTATAAAATCCCCTTAAAAATTATAAGCCTAGTTAAAAAAAAATTGAGCCTAAGTCTAAAGAGGGTAAAGAAGACTAAAAATTAAATTATAAATTTAATAAATGGTGGTGAATGAAGAAAAATCAAATTAGGAATTGAAAGAGTAAAAATTTGTATCTAAAGATTAATTATATAAATGTGTGTAAGAGAATACCAAATTGGAACTAAGATAAGAAAGGAAATAAATGTAAAAAATGAAGGTGGAAGCATAGAAAGGAATCTAGTCTAGTCTAACTAAATAACTTTCCTAAATTAAACACAACTAAGTTTTAGAAAGGCATCAGTCATTAAAAAGGAAATAGAGGGAATAAAGGGACAAATAGGAGTGATTTTAGGATGGGTGAAGGAAATTGACATTTAATTAAATTAAATGGTGAATTTATTGGTGAAACTAAGGGAATGGGTGACAAGTGTATGGGGAGAGTAATTCCTAATTAATTTAAAAAATAAAAATATGTGCGAATGGTAAGTGGTCACTAAGAAAAAATCTATAAAAGAAATGGCTAAGAGGAGGAATGGATCATGACTCGTATGAGTAAAGTTATGCTGTCAGAATTTATCTGACTAGATTTTCTTATGAAGAGTTGGGATACCCAAATCAAGAAACAGAGTGGTAGATCGACCTTGCAAGGCAAGCTAGGAGCTATAGTTTTCTGGTTGGGTTTGTGTGTGGCCCCTTTTCGGCTCGGGGGGCTAAGGGGGAAGAACAGTACTCCTAGTGTTGGCTGGGAGGTATCGGCGAAGTATTCAAGGTTAGAAATTTGGGAGTTGGATAGAGCGCGAGAATAGAGGAACGTGTTCAACCTCGTCTTCTTCGATTATAGTATTCCTCCCTGAATTAGTAAATGAAATATATTAATTTTATTGTAATTTTTATTGAATTTGCAATGTTTTAAGTGTTTTTGTATATGTGTATTTGGAGTTTTCTCAGCGATCCTTGTGATCTTTCCCAATGATATTTATCAATACTCAACGATGATTTTCTTACTTAATTGTTCGGCATTTCTGCATTTATTCTTGTTGAAATTACTAAGACAACTGAGAGGGGGGGTGAATCAGTTGTTACTGTGCTTAAATAATATTAAGTCAATTAAACCATTTTCAATCTTTCTCCAAGTGACCATCAATATTATATAACATATGAACAACATAAATAATGATCATCAATCACACATAAGATATACACAGAGATAGATTTTCACGAGGAAACCCATAAAGGGAGAAAACCTCTTCTTCTTCGAAATGATAGGCAGTCTTTTAAGTTTTGTACATCATCTATAGTTAAGCACCAACTCAATGTGAGGCTACTACCCCTGTTTTACAAGATCCAACTTGTTTGAGAGAACTAACTCTCTAGTTTCTCTAGCACCCACTAGAAGGAAGCACCAACTCCCTGAGTGTTCCAGCACCAACTGGATGGAAGAACCTACTTCCACTTATACAAGCACCAACTTGCATATAGAAAACTCTTTGTTTTCCCAAGCACCACCCTGCCACCCTTTTTTCTAGCCACAACTAGATGGAAGCTACAACTCCCAATATTCAAGCATCAACTTGAATATCAGAGGACCACAATCCTCCCTAGAACCACCCTTCCTCCCTGTTTATGAATAAATGATTGACAAACAAACAATACAGGTATTTCAATTATTACCCCTTCTTCATTGTTATGCAATTCTTCTCTGGTTCAAAAGATGTTCTACAATTATTCTCTGCCTCATGCTATTTTTCTATTCTACTCTTTCTTCATGCTATTATGCTACTCTCCTCTTGCTTCTGTTTGTTCGGCGACTGTTACTCATCTCTGAGTTTTATCTAATGCTCTACGTTCTTTCATTTTATCCTTCTTTCAGTTCATCTCATTGTTTTTGTTAGAACATCTTGCCTTACACAGTCACTACATCTCGTATTTTATACTCATCAACCTCATCAGTTACACCTCGAATCTCCTTAGGAAAAGACAAAAACTTCTCAGCAACTGTATCACCAACTGATCAAGAACTATGATTCGATTTTCTAACTGAATTGTAACTGAACTTATTAATCATGAAAATAAACTATGACCCTTCGATCATATTCCTGATTAACCGGCACCATTGGATTACCAATGATGGATCTTCTGCCTACTCCATATGCCCACTGGATGTGACCATGGGCCTAATTAGAATGCCTTTCGCATTTCACATTTCGTCAATCCAGAGATGAAGAGACTTGACTCTTGATGTTGCGATCTCTGAAAAGGGGCTTAGCTCTGCTAGCTCCTCCCTCTCACATGACCACCAAAAGTGACCACAGGCTGTGCCAAAAGGTGCTTCACGATTTTGTGTTTCAGCATTCTTGTCATGAGTGTCCTTGACACCTCCAACTCCCGGTATCCGAAACTCCAAAATGGAGTCATATCAATGGTCCACAATCTTGATGATTCGATGGTCCAGATCTTTTCATGATCTCGCATATCGCGAGTTCCTACTGTTAGTTGCTTCTTGACTCCTCCAAATCCTTGTATCCAAAACTAAACCTTTTTCATGCTCTGATCTATCGCCATGTGTCCCTCTTGGATCAATGATCCAGATCTTATCATGATTTCACATATCGCGAGTTGCAAGGTTAGAGCATTTCCTTCCTTTGACGTTCCCCTCAGCAAAAAGTTAATCCCTCACCACATGTCCCTCTTAGATCAATGGTCAAGACATTATCATGATTTTTCAACTTCACGGGCCTTCGTCATGCCTGATCAATAGTCCACGATCTCCCTTTGATCAACGACTCAGATTAAGTCATGGTTTTTCATTTCACGATTTCATAGGATAGAGCACCTCCTTTCTTTGACTTTCCAGTAAGAAAAATGCCAATCGCTCGCCATGTGCCCTCTGCATCCAACATCCCACAACATACCTCGATCCAAAGGTCTAGATCAATTCTTGGGATTTCGCATATCGCAAGTTCCCACACCATGTTCTGTTGACTCCTCCAATGTGCAGGTCAACGAAATTCTAATCGCTTGCCATGTGTCCTTCTTGAAGATGGACGGTCTTTCTGCTTTTAGGATTTTGTAGGCCCACTTCATATTACACATAAATACCATGCTCCATATTATGGATCCAACGACGGTCAGTATTCGGGCTCAGATCTGACACCTGAGATCTATTTTCTTCTATTGTGTGCTCCTCCTATCTAAATTCAGATCTGACGTTCATCGGGAATTCTGAATGGGATCCAATGATCATTGTTCCTCTTCATTGTTGATATTTCCATTATTGTTGTGCTACTAATCATGTTGATCTTCACCATCAATGACATCACTTTCAATGACAAACACGCATACTCTTCCTCTTTCTGAAAACATGCAAACAATTCTCTACATGTTCATCCTCTTCCCAACAAATTACTATGGCTTTAATCCCTGTGTGTGGCAATACATTTTCTCCCAACTAGAGCTCCCTACTGTTGTTTATATCTTGGATTTATCTTTGCCTTTGTTTACCCTTTAAACCTCTGCAATTCCAATCTTACCCACAAAAAAATTCCCTTCAAATTCTCAACGATTTATACTTTATTTACACAATGATTTTCACTGCAATGATCAACGATTTTACCTTCTTCCCACCGCAATTTCTCTTCATGGAATTCAGTGGATTTGATTGCCCCTTATCTATGTTTTTGGAGAGTTTTCTAAGATCATCTTTACCCAGTGATTACCTCTTACCCTTAGCAAGATTTACTTCTTTTACACATCGAGTGGCCTCCCTCTTCCTCAATGATTTCGTACATGACTTGCCCGATGATTTGCACGCACCTTTTTCCAGTAATAAATCTCTATGAAATTATATTTTACCCTTGGTGAAATTTCCTTTGCTTCTCTGCGTTCTAGTTGGAAAAGTTTCATGTGTGTCTGAGAAAACTCCCATCCTATAAAACGAAACTTTGTGGTTTTTCTTGCTTTAATATCACCCTACAAATTGAGAAAACTCCCAATGTATCAAATGAAACTCTGCAGTTTTTATGGCTTTAATAGCACCCTGGGAATTGAGAAAACTCCCATCATATCCAAGAAAAATCTATGGTTTTTATTGATTTAAAAAGGACCCTTCGAATTGTGAAAACTCCCTTCATATCTTGGCAACTCAGTGAAATTTGTGACCCGGTGAATTCATGTTCATACTCAGGAAAATTTATGTGTTCTTACCCAGCGAATTTACGCCTCTTTCTCAACGTTTTGTGCTTTCGCTCTGCATTTTTATGAATTTTATTATAGTGGCCCTTTGCTCTATGTTTGGATACCCAAGGTGCTTCCCCCCTCTCTCTTTACCCAATGAAACACTTCATTTTACCTATGTGTCTTCTCTGTGCTTACACTCAGAAAAATAAATGTGTTTTCTTTAGTAAAACAACCATGGGTGTGTGCATCCACCCTATGCTTACACTCAGAAAAATACCTTCATTTTCTTCAGTATGTTGGACATAGTTTCATTGATGTATCGTCATTGATGTCAACAGATGATGTCATTGATGTGATGATAAGTTGGTATGACGAATTGTCATTGATATCAATAGTATTAAGGTTGATGTCAAACAGTTGGATGACGTGAAGAGATAAAAGCTCAGGAGGGGTAGTGAATAAAGATCAAAGCTTAGAAGAGATGGCGCAATGAATTGTGGAGAGAGAAAGAAGAATTAAATGGCTCGCTAGTTATAATCCCATAATCGGTCTACATTGTCAAATATCATAAACTCAAATATCGACGACTGTGGTTGATCCAACAAACGATTAGATTAAGTTGGATTAAATCATGATCTTCGGATGCGCAATTGGGAGATCAACGGTAGGAATAGATTACAGAGATCAAAAGGAGAATTAAATATTGTGTTATTTCCAATCCCGTAATCAGTTAGGACCATCAGATCTTATAGCTTCGAAGATTGAAAATTGTGGTTGACTAACCAACAACACACAACTTCAAATTGTGGAGTTTGGGTGATGAGTTAAATCACTTGCAAGTTGTGGTTCTAAAATCATCCTTGATTGTTAATCTTCTTCGAGAGTTTTCATGACTGTTGGATCACCTTAAATGGAAGGATAGGATAAGCAGGGAAAAATGATGAAGAATTTGATTATCTGAATATCTGTCAACCATCGGATTACCTTAAGTGGAAGTATAGGATAAGAAAATATGGAGGGTCATTAGAATTAAACCAAGGCAAAGAAGCATCACAGACAGATCGAGTCGTCGATCTAAGATCTTTATCAAACGAACATAATTCACTTCGGGTCTAAATATGTGAGGATGTTATGCTTTGGGAATCTCACTTCGAAAGATTTGTGAAATTGAGATATCGAAATACTCGAAGTCTTGAAAGACAAAATTTTGAAGTCACTCTCAACCATCGATCTGAGATACCCTTCAAATGTTATTCTGACTGTCAGATCAAGGAGTTGAATATGTGTCACATCATGAGATCTATGTCAAAAGACCACATCAGCAAGCACATGTGACAGACCATGTTGACAGATCATGTAAGAAAGGACACGTGGCACCGTCAAATAATGACAAGTGTCAAGTTGAAATCGACATTTCAAGTATGTGCAAATCAATAATCAGAGTGACACGTGATAGACACTTGACTCTATTACAAGGGAAAAACTCTCTATGGCCAAGGGTAAACCACAACAGAAAGGTATGACTGCAGAAATCAATTCAATTCCAACATATGCTATATAAACTAATGTTCAATATAAGAAAGAGGCCTACCTCGATCCAACGTTTGATGATGTTCCACTGTTGAGCACTTTGAACCAAAGATTTATACCTACAAGAAGTTCTCAACAAACAACCAAAGAAAGTATATAGTGATGATACGAAAGGGGTTAACACATTAGATAGCATAATCCATTAATAAACATTAAAAACACACCCATGGATAATAATCATATATTTGCAAGATACAAATAGGACGGGGAAGGAGTATTTATATTAATAATTGATCAGAAGAAGTGTCAACATTACAGACTTTCGTTTCGGCATGGTTCGAAACCAAGAAACCAAGTTCCTTCCAACTGGGTCCCCACCACTTCAATCCTCCACCAAAGGCAGTCTCATGAGAAAGAGGCAAAGAGGTCATCTCAATAATAAAGGAAGAGCTTGGGGTTGAACATTGTGTTCAGACTTGAGGGACAAAGGGATGCAGACTCAATATGAAGTAATTTCTCCACAGTAACTTTGTTGTCAAAGTTGGATTCTTTCTCCTTCTTCTCCATAGTTTGAAATTGTGCTCTTATAGCCTCCAGAATGCAACTGAAGGGCCGAGTCGAAACGTTTCCAGTATATGGAAGGCCACAGATCAAAGATCGCTTTTCATGACATGGAAACTCGAACTCATTTTATATTTTATGGTACAAATCCCGATATACTCGAGACATAATGGAGAAACAAGTGTATACACATATTTCATAGCAGTTAGGGAGTGTATATGTGGAAAAATGTATATTTTTAGCTCTGGATTCATCAAAAAGGGGATGAAAAGTCTGCATAGGGAAATGGAAAAAGGTCCTCTATGAAAGATAGAAATGGTGAGGAAAATATTTCTATAAAAGATTCCCCCTAATGTGTGATATCAGAGGAGTATCTGCGATGACCGAAATACATTATAAATAACCCAAAAGTGGAGTGGTAGAGAACCAACAGGATGAACTCAATTGCTCATTACACTATGTACTGACTTTGCATACATGGCTACCAAGAATACAATGCAGATCCATGTGAAAAATATACCAAACAAGTGTTCATGGCCATGAATAGGCAAATACAAATGCGGTTATATGCCAAAAGTTGTCATAGTCATGAATAAGGCCTAGTGAAACCAGTCTCAAAAATCAATCTGAAGATATCTGTATACCATGTAGTACAATATGATCTCCCATGATCAATGAATTCAAATAGGTACTAGTCCAATGAAATGGAAGCAATAGCTAAGGAAATCCGCGGCCACATAGTGATGTCTTCAATCTTCTACACTATCTGCCAATGGTGCAAGTCTACCTCATGTGAATAAATGAGTTGAGGTCGAACATGATGAGACATCGTTTGATTACAGATCATTGAAGTATATCGTTAAAAAACGGGAGGCAGCCTACTGATAATGAAAGTAGGTATCAAGGCACCGAGTACATCTCTACAAATGTGAATAAAGGGGTTGGTGTTGAACACTTGAGATATCCATTGACCAGGAGACATTTATGTATTCCCATCTGTTAATGCCGAGAGATCTTTCCACTAATGAGTGCAAGCCTCAAGCTACTCATAAAAATCTAGGTCACATATCTAGAATAAATGAGCTGAAGTTGATGGAAGGAGACCCACTGAAAGGAGAGCATTGAGGCATCTCCCATCAGTCAGCACGAGGAACAAAGCATGAGCTTCATGATTTGGTGGAGATCGGATGAAGAACATGTTCACTAACCAATGACCCTCTGTGTCTTTTGCATGTGCCACATGCAAGCGATACACGAAAAGGACCCTCTGAATAGCAACCAATGATGAAAAATTGTTGACAAAGGTTAGGAAACCACCAATAAGGCTAATGGCATCCAAGACACTACATGAATCCCAAACTGTGAATAGATGTCTTACCATCAAACACCAGGGAAACCACCCAGTCAATGACCAATGATGAAACATCGATTGTTGGGTTCAAGGTGACCTACCAATGATGAAAGTAGGGCTAGGGTGCTTGATAAGACCAAAGTATCATGTGATTCTGAGACAAACTGAGGGTATGGCTGACATGCAAAGTCAAGATTTCTGAGGAGTGGATGATACAGATTGATAGACTTCCTTTGAACAAGAGCATGAGACATATGGTGAACTCCAGCAGCATGGACCTTCTAATGTGGCAATTGGATGCAAGAGACATCAATAACATTCTCTATAGGGACTGGAAGGGTAACCATTCAGTAGAGAAAAACTCTGTAGCAAGATCAACTTCCTAAGGCCATGTTAAACCCAAAACTATGATGACACACAGACTCAATAAATTTGTGCTCTGTTCAAAGGTGACACAACTACTACCAATTACAATATAGTATTCCCTTCCTACCCATCGTTTTTTGTTTTTTCATAACAAATAAATGCTATGATACAGAGGAGGGAACGAGTGTCGCAAATAAGCAAAACTAGTTCCAGCAGTGGAACATACCTATGCTCAATGCAAGGAAATGCATGAAGGATATGGACAATCGGGGTGATGTTCCCTCCAAGGCATAAGGTGTCAAATTGCAAAGGATAAAAACAAGGCTCTGTTTGGTTGAGGATGCAAACTTCTTAGGCAAAGGTTTATAATGCAAAGCGAGATCCGGCTAATGGCTCAATACAGCAAGCGAGGGCATGAGATGCAATCACAACTTAACGCCAAAGCATGTCCTTTTTTATGTATTTTAGTCTACTTGGTGTGGAAAAGGGGTAAACTTGTGCCAAATAGACATCTTTTCAAATACAATTTCTGAGTGTGAAAAAGACAAGTTCACTCGGAAATCTTTTCTATTTTTGATAGCTAGTTGGAAAAGAGCTTAACTAAGACTCATGACCTTTCAAATCCAATTTTAACGAGTGTGAAAGCGACAAATCACTCGACGATATTTTTAGTTTTTGGATGAGTTGGAAAAGAGATTAACTAAGACTCATGAGGAATATTCTAGGCGACAAGCCATGGGGGAGGCCAAGGCTCCCGTGCAGACCTTCTATGGAGTGTCGGTATCTTATGAAGAACTGACCCAATATTGGGAAGACCGAAAGCTCTCCAAGTCAAAGAGAGAAAAGTGTTAACGGAGGTTATTATCTCCATGATATATATGATAGTGTCTCTTCCTAGAAAAGACATAGGAGGAGGCATTGGATACCCCACAAGACCATCCCAATCAAAGGGAACCTCATTAAGACTTGGAGGGAGAGAACTCAGGAAGAGTAAAAATATCTCTTGTTCAGAAGGTGAAGTAATAGAAATGCTAAGGATATAGCATAGAGGGTATAGAACCAAAACCAGAAGAGTGGGATCGACCAAAAATTGCATTGGCACGACTGCTTACTTAGACTTGTCACTCTCCAAGAGAAGAGTGGGGTCAATCGAATATTGCATCGATACGACGACTTCCTCAACCATTGGTTGAATAGGATGTGAGACAACAAGGTCAAAAGGTGTATCACCCCAAAAAATAGGAGTGTTGTCGATCGAATATTTCATCGACATGACCATTAGTTGAACAAGATGCGAGACAACAAGGTCAAGAGACGCATCACCCCCGAACATAGGAGATGTTATCATCCTATAACTTATAGGATCAACTGGTGACTAGGATATTATCTGTCTCTAGTATTTTTTGTTGACAAATGATATTTCATTCTGCAAATAATTTGAGAAAAAAGAAAATAAAAAGAAAAGAGGGCATAAAAGAATTTAATAAAATCCCCATGCAATAATAATAAATTGGTCCATACCTTTCAAGCATGGCCAAGTTCCTTTTAAATTGATGTTGATAGGGTAGTGAATGAATTTGGCTAAACAGTTTAATCTTAGCCAAAGTGCTAGGCAGATTAGTGAATAAATCTGGCTAGACTATCTAATCTTGGTCAGATAGCCCGAGGGTAGGATAAATTTTTAACCCAGTAGTCTAATCTGGGTTAACTGTCATAGGAAACTACGTTAGAATATAGGTTAGAGGTATTGTTGCTTCATTTCAATAAAAACCAGCTTGATGTAAATATTGCGCCATGTCTCATATGCTTAGAAGATCGTTTGGTCGAGCCCCATGGTGGTGTCTAGTTGAAAGGTTCAGGGAAAAACCCACAAAATGCGTTTATCCTCAATTTTTCCCCAGCACATGTATCTTCCACCCACCACTTATGCTCCCTGCACATATCAATGGTCCTGATCATGGCACCCAGATCTACAGTGGACAGAGCATTCTAGACCCCCCTGACCGTTCTGCTTTTAACCGGGGGGGTCCGGAATCGATGATAAGACTCACACTCATCTGGATGGCTCAAGATTGAGCACTCAAATCAAAGGTCAATATTGGATTCTAGACCCCCCCCATCCATTATGCCTTTAATGGAAAGGGGGGGGCAGGGGTCTGGAATAAGTGATAAACAAAGCGTAGAGATCTGCGGCTCAGAAACGGGCGCGTAGATCAATGACCCAAAATGGATTTCGAACCCCCCCGGACGATCTACTTTTAACTAGGGGGGGGTCCAGAATGGTTTTTCCTCTAGTAGGTCCCTCGTTATACGTGGCGCCGATCTATTGCCCCGAGTCCCGTCACCATCTTCCATATGACAGAACTCCATCACCACTGGACGTCACCCTCAACCTTTCTTGAACTGGTCATGTCCCATAACTGTTGCCATTCCTTCCCCCCTATTTGATCGTGGCAAGCCCCTTATTATGACTTTTACCTCCAATCGACAACCTCCACGTCACCCATCCATATCCCTCAGCCACCGTCACCATCCATCTCATCCTCAAGTGATCTGTTGGCCATTTATTACTGGATAACCTATCCGTTATCCAGCTGACCTATCTCCCGCACCCAACCGACCCCCGTTTAAATAAAACTATCATTTTCCCCCTTACTTTCGCTATTCATCCATCGGACCAGAGAAATTCACTGCTTTCCCCTCTGTTATAGTCCGTTTTCCTCATCCATAGTCAGTTGCCCCCACTAACATTGTGTTTTATTGCAGGTATTGCTGCAGAAATGGCGCCAAAATCCAAACAAGTAGAAGGAGAGAAGAATCCATTTCTCCCGCCTCCTGTCAACCTGGACAAGATCCCACTGGTCGACAAAGACCGATTCAGTACAGATACAAAATGCGATTTTTATTTCTCAGAACTCAAGGCATGGCTTAGGGAAGTTTTCTTGGACCAGAGTGATGAAATTGGACTCTGGGAGTCCAATTTACCCCTCTACCTCTTTCCCCAAATCCACCATTTTCCCGAGTTCGCTCTTAAGTGTCAAGCCCACTATATCCCAAGACAAAGAGCTGTCATCTCCTCATCTGAAGAAATCCTGTTTCTCATCACGCCCAAATCCATAGACCAGATGATGCAAATCCCCTGAGCCGACTCTATGTCTCCCTTCAACATGGAAATTCTCATGGAATTGTACTAGAAAATGACCTTCCCCCAAAGATCTCAAATATTCGAGCTCTTCCTTCCCCCATCTACTCAATTCCCCTGCACAAATCCTCCTTATCTGTCGTCCATGTTCTCCACTAAGGGAAACCAGGTCATTTCATCCCTTTG
The DNA here is from genome assembly GCA_009831015.1 of Picea engelmannii. Lineage (NCBI taxonomy): Eukaryota > Viridiplantae > Streptophyta > Pinopsida > Pinales > Pinaceae > Picea > Picea engelmannii. The sequence goes on along the minus strand of ML786873.1, from coordinate 286,455 downwards.
TTCTTTGTTAGGATATTATTCTGACCAGTGGGTAGATGAACCCATTCTGGGTTTTTTTATCAATCTTTTCTACAGATGAAAAGCCCACCACCCAGTTTGATTTCAGCACATTTTTGGTAGACAATATTCACGAACAGTTCGTGAATTTCGGCACTGAAGGCATGTTTAGATATTCATCGATAATAGCATATTTTTTCGTCTTCTTTCAGGCAGATAAATTCAACTTTTCCATGCAGAAGATGGATGGAGATGGTAAACCTCAGGCAGTCACTGCATGGACCTCCTTGCTCAAGAACAACTCCACTAACTTCAGTTTCAAGGAGTTCATCGACCAATTCTACCACCCTGTGGTAAGCATGCTAGGTGGCAGAACCAAGCCTCGAATAAATGACGAAGTCCAGAGAATCCTGCATCTCTCGGACAACACAAAGACCAAGGATTGGTACTTGTATAAAGATCACACCAAGATCAGAGTATACGGGTGCGAGTTGGCACCATATAAGCTGCCCAAGTATCTTCCTATCAGAATATTTTCTCTGGAATATATAAGGCAGATAATAAATTCTGATGACATCCATTTTGTGTCATTGAAAAAAAAGTAGCAGCTAAGAATCAAGGGGTAGATTGGCTCCTTCATCTGGAATAATCGGGGAGATGGGGAAGAAGTAGACAACATGTTGAGAGAAATGAAGTTCTTCATGAGCTTCCCATGGCATTATGATCCTTGCGGGATCATCTTAGAGATGAGGGTGAAGAATAAAAACATCCCTTATGTTCATGTGTCTAGGCCTGAAATTGAGAAGTTCACAAATCAGACAATCTGGGATCCTAACACACTGATCGAAGTGGAGCAGCAGGATCCCCCGGCCACTGTGTCACAAACGATGACTCCATAGGTCCCTAAAGAGAAGAGGTTAAGGCCAGATTTATCTCTGCCTGTCAATGAGTTATCTTCCAAGGAATTTTAGCTGCATACCAAGAGGCCCAAGTCTGTTGCAACTCCTAGCCCAACCGGGGAAAAAGAAACCCCGCCTACCACAGTGACCAAGTTTGTTATTCCACCCTTTGGTTCGAGTGTCCATAAAGCCATAACCTCAGCAATGGCAGAGAAATCTAAATATCCTCCATTGACCACCTAGCTAGGCAAGGGGGGACCGAAGCTGAGTATTTTTGAGAAGTACAAGATGATCAAGAAAAAGAACCAGACCCTTACCAGCAGTACTTGCGCTCAGTTTTCGAAGCAGACGTCGACTGCACAGCATAGGCTGATGTCTTCATTTGACACAAAAAAGGGCAGAATGCACATGGCCTTCCTCCAGGCACAGGTACTAGACCCCAAAGTGATCACTGATTATAAAAGGGCCACCTTTGAATTCCAGACGAAGGATGTGCATTCCTCCGATCAAATGGATCTACACAAGCAGATAGGGGAAATGGTTTTCTATACACTGGCACATGCTTCTACTGTTGCTTTAAAATTACAGGTGTCCCTAAACAATGTTCAGACACAACTCAAGATGGAGTAGATTTCATCCTTTGCAAAGGACAATAGGATCAAAACTTTGGAGGAGTTGGTCCTCAAGATTGGTTATGATCCTTCAAACGTCAAAGCAGCAGAGGAAATGATAAAGAAGAAGAATGCTGACATAGCCTCCTTGAGAAAACAACTGAAACTCCCACCCACAGAGGATTCGTAGGTGAAGGAGATAGCAAAGAAAGAAGGAGAGAAAGATGAGATGCTAAGGCTGCTCATGGAGCAGAATGCATAGCTTAAAGAAATGGAAGCTGAGATGGAGAAGATATTAAAGGAGAAAGATCAATGGAAGCCAATGGAAGTCATTCCATTGAGTGTCATCCCAATTTTAGGAGCAAGCACAACGTCAGCAACAGAAATCCCATCTGCGACTCCATTGACATCACAGGAGAAGACAGTCGACCTTGCTAAGTCCATAGAGAAAATGAACCTGCAGGAAACAGAGATCAACAGGCTTAAAAAGGAAGTTGAGAACCTTTAGGTACTCAAAAATTCCTTCTAGACCAGGCTCTCCAAGGAAAAGCAGGTGACAGAGTAGCTCAAGTAGGAGCTACAGCAGCTTCGGAAGCAGACAGTGGCAGGAAAGACTTTGGCCAAGGTTAAAGAGAATGTATGGACAAACATCACTAAGTCCATGAATGAGATATGGCCATGATCCATATCATGTTTGAATAGAATGAGTTGGTGCTGAGAAGCAAACAGACCATCGATAAGATCAGATCGGAACTGGGAGAGATGCCAACACAAGCGAATGAGATCATCAAATTCCTCAATTCGAAGACCAGGGAAGAGATGGAAGAGCTCAGGATTGAAGACAGAACAGAGACCATCCTTGAGTTCAAAAGAGTTTTGACCAAGAGAGTATTAATGCTTCAGTTGGAAGAAAAGGTTCGGGCCATGGACCTGGGGGTACAAAAATTATTCAGTAAGATTGAAGCTCTCCAGAAGAAAGGTCTTCCTGGTCTGAAAGTAATCAATGATAAATTGATGACACTCCCAGAATACAAGAAGAGATTAGCTTAAGTGGCTAAGGACAGTTCAAAGTTTGCAGGCATACAAGGGAGCATCACTGGAAAGGCATTCCTGGATGCCCTTCAGTGGGACATCAATATCCAACACGAGATTCGGTACATATTCCTCACGAAGCCTACATTCACCAAGTATACAGAAATGGACAAAGTGTATCAAAGACTGCTCAAATTCAACATGCCCAGTCATCTTAGATGGGAGGAGCTTTGTGATCTGATCGATTAGCAGATGAGTTGTCCCAGTCCAATCAGTTGTCCAGTCAGATTGAAGTCGTGCAGAGGCTTCATCAATGGTCTACCCAGAAATCAACGTGCAGTTACACCACATCATGAAGAAGTTCCTAGATTTAGGAATTTTGTTAAGTTAGTTAGGCTAAAAATAGATTTAGCATGTCCCGATCATTAATGACAGGATCTTTTTAATTTGAGTTATAAATACTTCATCTTTCGAAGTATCGAGGGTTGTTGATCTTCACACCCTGACGCTATTAGACTATAATCTTTTTGAAGAGATCTTCCATTAATAAAAATGAGGCACTTTTACAGGATTCTTGTGTGTACTCACTGGTGACGCTTTTCTCTAAGTTGAATGTTTTTCTCGCTTTGTTATCATACTATTTTCTACATCTAATCTTTAAGAGTAACGAATGTTGCAGGATTTATCGTGTATACCCTGTTTCTGACTTGAAGGATTTTAGTGTTTATCTTCTGGTGTTTTCAATTAAGAAATTCTTAACTTATTCTTTGTTGAAATTATCTTTCTCATATTTTCTTTTGTTCATCATTTAAACTACTAAAAGATCCAATGATTATATTATCTCGCCCTGTGAAAGTTTTTCCCCTTTACGTTTCTGGTTTGTATTTCATAGTTTATTAAAATACAGACCCCATAGCCCAATGGATGTGTAGACCGTCTCAACCAATTCGAAAAAACACTTTGACAACGAAACTGACCTATTTCTTTACCTAGCCTAATAGTTAAAACTGGAAACATAGCTAAATCATATAGAGAGATCCCTCTCTGAAGTTGGAAGGGCTAGATCCCAGCTTCAAAAGTTGTTGGATAAAGTTACATTTTATGGATTTCTTCTATGTCAACCTCTTGGAAATTTATAGAGTGCTAACATAGTGGCGACCATACTGGGGAAAGAACATAAAAATTTATTTTCATGTTTTCTTTCCCCTAAAAAGAAAGTTTGTTCCTGGATACTGCAAATTTGAGAAGAAAGTAATGTTTAGAGGTTGATTAGATTTGTACATATTATTTTTGGACTCATAAAAATAAAAAAATATATATATATATCAAAAAGAAATATGGCTCCCATGAAAGTCTATACTCGATCTCATCCAAACCCAGAACCTGTGAAAGTGACAGATAACCCAGAACAGTTACTCAGGAAAAATACCATAGATGAAGGCTCAGCAAGTCATACTCCCTTGCATAAGTCCCTTTCCTTTTCGGGGAAACCTGTTACCTTTCAAATCCATAACTCTGACACCTTCTCCCAACAAAACCTAGTTAGAACAAGGTCCGATAGTTTCGTGACTAAAATATTTTTCGACCCAACCGTTTTGTAACCTCAAACCCCCAAAGTTTTGTCTCTCACTGCTAAACTGCAAATCACTCACTCGGTGCTATCCATTCCCTCCTTGTCCTCATCATCAGTTACTACCTCACCGATAATCTAGTCTGTTATCCCACCTCCTCCACACATCATGGCAGCCCGATATGCTCCCTTGGTGTTGGTTTCCCCTCTTCATGCCATGCCCCAAGACTATCAAACTAGACTTCCACAGTTTGATGCAACAAGACCTTTGAGTTCACAACAGCACGTAGATAAAATGAATTATTATTTTGATATGCATGAAGTAGATGAAGTTGACGTTCAAATGATATTGTTTGCCCAAAGTTAGACAGGTGACGTCAAAAAATGGTACAAAGGTTTACGCGCTGCCTCCATCCTTGACCTTACCGCATTCCAAAGGAATTTTCTGGACAGATGAGAGGTATAGAAAAACCCTCTCCAAATATTGTCAGAATACGAAAGTATTAAAAGGAATCAAGGTGAGACAATGCAAGATTATTGTACTCATTTCAATAACCTGTACAACGCAATCCCAACTGAAATCAAACCTCCACAGGGTTTGGTGTTGATAAAATTCCCTGATGGTTTTGACGCTGACATGTCATACCAATTAAGGGAAAGAAATTCTACCACCTTGGAAGACATGCATAAAAGTGCTATAAGTGTGGAGGCCAATTTGTTGGCAAAAAGGGCACATCAGAGGTCAGAGAGGAGAGTCACAATTAAAGAAGAACCTTCCACATTAACCTCAGATTCCAAATTGGATTCTTTGGCCAAAGCAATGGAAAGAATGATGGAGAGACTTACTGTGTCAGATAGAAATCCTCCAAGAGAAAATCTACCATCTCCTCAGCTTTGGAATCCTAACTTCAGGAGAAACCCTCCTCAAATCAGATAGAGAGATCCTAGGGATCAAAGAGAGCAGAGAGGTATGGATCAGTAAATCAAACCTCCCCTGCAAGAAAATTATGTTGATGAAGGGGAGGAAGTGATTGAGGAATTGGAGGATACCCACATAAATCTCATGGGAATTCATGATAACGAAGCTATTTTCCTTACCCAAGAAGAGCAAGAACTTTTCTTTCTCAATCAAACAAAAGTAAGTGAAGAAGCTGAAGATGCAAAACAATAGGCATTCGAAAATTCCATTTTGGAGGTACACCGGCAGTATAATCTTTAGAGTAAAAAGACAGAAGGGAGTTTCCCAAAAAAGATGATTGAAACGAATAAGGTGGTCGAAACCAAGAAATCCTCTGAGCCATCTACCGAGAAGATTACTGATAAGAGTACTGCCAAAGCTCCTGCCAAGAAAAACCTTACTATTCTGAAAAGATCATCACAACCCGAGGTTTCACCTGTTGACCCACCAAGTACTTCTGGCCAGAAGAGAATGGTGGAAAAACTAGAATTGATGAACCAAGGCAGAGCTCTTACACCCTTTATCCTTGAAGGGGAACTAGCCAAAGTAAAAATTCCCATCCCACTTTCAGAGTTGATGAACAAAGACGTTTATCGTTCACAGGTGATTAAAGCACTGACCATTGAGTTGGGTATCTGTTATATTCTTTGAACGAGTAGTAGTGTATGAGCACCTACGCTAGGTTCATAGGGAGGTTAGAGGGGTGGCTGCTAGGCCCCCCCTCGGGGGGTGCAGGGGGGCGGAGCCCCCAAAAAAAATTTTTCGGGCCGACATATTTCCGAGACGACATATTTCCGGGACCACATGATATTAGGTGGTTTTTTGGCACATGGTTTTTTGCCGATGGTTTTCTATTTCCAGTTAAGGAATTAGGGTTTTGGACTAATCTAGGTCATTGGGTTAGGGTTTTGGATGCCGTTGGCTCCTATATGTATATTGTATTGTAAACAATGTAACACAATGTATGGATATAATATATGTTGGTTTTCCCGCTTTGGGTTTCTAGGTGAAAAATCTCTGTGTAATGTTTGTGTTTGCCATTCTATCTTTTCTCCTCTTTTCTGAATATCAGTTTTCAGTAGATATTGTACAAGGTTAGAATTTACATTTGGTATCAGAGCTTTATTGGCTTCAGGGGGATGCCTTTGTCGTTAAGGGTTTGGCTCGATATTGTGATAAGCCTTGTTATAATGGGAGATCTGCGGTATTTTTTTTCAGGTGAAAAGAAATGGCAAGAAATTCGAATATGGAGATCGAGAAGTTTAATGGGAAAAGCTTTGAGCTATGGAAGCTCAAGATGGAAGATCTTTTGGTGGACAGAGATCAGTGGATCGCAGTAGATCCAGGTACGGTACCTACAGGAACTTCTGCAGATGACTGGGAAAAGACGGATCGGAAGGCAAAGAGCACAATTTGACTGTGTCTCTCCGATTCAGTATTACTGAATGTGTCAGAGGAAGATACAACCAAAGATTTATGAGAAAAGTTGGGGAAGTTGTATCATTCTAATTCCCTGGTAAATAAACTATTCCTGAGAAAGAAGCTGTATAACTTGAGGATGAGAGATGGAGACTCGGTGGAAGATCATTTGAACGCCTTCAATACTGTGGTAAGTCAATTAGTATATGTTGATATTAAAATTTCAGATGAAGATAAATGTATCAAGTTTTTGTGTTCTTTACCAGACTCGTGGGATAGTCTGGTTGTGGCCATAGGTAGTAATACAACTTCTTTGAATTTTGAAGAAGTGGTCTCATCCTTGTTATTGGAGGAGATGAGACGAAAGAATATGGAAGGACATAGCACAGATGCATTATTTGCAAGAGGATGTTCCTAGGAAAGAAATAAATCTAATTTCTCAAGTAGGAGATCTAAGTCTAAGGGTAGATCTAAATCTCCTTGAAAGTTTGGAACGATATGTTGGAGGTGTGGAAAAGAAGGGCACTACAAGAAGCAGTGTAGATCCAAAGTTGAGAAAAAGAAGGGATCTGAAGAATCTTCTTCTACAGAAGAAAATACCTCCAAGGAAGAAGGAGGGGATGTGTACTTGGCCTCTTCAATAACACATGCAGATCATGAGGCATGGTTGATTGACTCAGGTGCATCCTTTCATATGACTCCCCACAGGGAGTGGTTCTGCAAATATGAAAAGTATGATGGAGGTAATGTTTTCTTGGGTAATGATTCGACAACCAAAATCATAGG
>ML786873.1:266950-277291 GCA_009831015.1 Picea engelmannii | reverse complement strand
AGGTTCCTATTCCTGTTGGTGTAAAGTTATCTGCGGATCAGTGTCCCAAGACACATGAAGAAGAGGAGCACATGTCTCATGTTCCATATGCGAGTGCAGTTGGCAGTTTGATGTATGCAATGGTCTGTACTAGACCAGACATTCCACATGCAGAGGGAGTTTTGAGCAGGTATATGTCAAAACCAGGGAAGGAGCATTGGACAGTAGTAAAAAGAGTTTTCAGGTATTTGCGTGGCACTGCTAGCTATGGATTGTGCTATGAAGGAAGACCAGAATTGGACAGAGTGGTTGATATACATGGCTTTGTGGATGTAGACTGGGCTGGAGATTTGGATCATAGGAGATCTACAAGCAGGTATGTGTTTAACCTGTTTGGAGGAGCAATAAGTTGGATGAGCAAAAGACAGGTTGTAGTGGCACTTTCAACTACAAAAACTGAATACATGGCAGCCACTCATGCAAGTAAGGAAGTAGTATGGTTACAAAGATTGTGTTCAGGTATTGGGTTGGTACAAGAAGTTGTAAGGATAGAGTGTGACAGTCAGAGTGCAATTTTCTTGGCGAAGAACCCTGCTTATCATTCAAAGACAAAGCACATTGATGTTCAATATCATTTCGTAAGAGACATGATTGAAGAAAAGAAAATATCACTGATGAAGGTGGACACTTTGAAGAATGTTGCAGATTCATTAACAAAATATGGTAGAACCGAGAAGTTCTCTTGGTGTAGAGGATCCATGGGCATTGTTGCCCTAGATTGTTGACTATGTAACCTTGTAACCCCCTGTGTACAAAGAAAAAAACAAGTGGGAGAATGTTGGGTATGTGTTATATTCTTTACACGAGTAGTAGTGTATGAGCGCCTATGCTAGGTGCGTAGGGGGGTTAGAGGGGGGGCCGCTAGGCCCCCCCTCGAGGGGTGCAAGGGGGCGGAGCCCCCCGCATGGGGGTTCGGGGGCAGCACCCCCAAATTTTTTTTTTCGGGCTGACATATTTCTGCCGGGCCAACATATTACCGGGACGACATATTTTCGGGACGACATGATATTAGGTGGATTTTCGGAAAATGGTTTTTTGCCAATGGTTTTCTATTTCCGGTTAAAGAATTAGGGTTTTGGACTAATCTAGGTCATTGGGTTAGGGTTTTGGATGCCATTGGCTCCTATATGTATATTGTATTGTAAACAATGTAACACAATGTATGAATATAATATATGCTGGTTTTCCCAGTTTGGGTTTCCAGGTGAAAAATCTCTGTGAAATGTTTGTGTTTTCCATTGTATATTTTCTATTCTTTTCTAAATATCAGTTTGCAGTAGATATTGTACAAGGTTAGAATTTACACATTGAACCTGACATGGGCATGAAGGCCTTAACCATTGGATCAACAAATCATTCAGTCACTGTGAACCTTACTGATGATCGACCTGAACTTCTATTCAGACCTGAAGTGGATGGTCAAGATGATACTAGTGATGTAGCTCCTTTTTACATCAATCTAAACATACATGACCTGATCTTGCATAACGCTATGCTAGATTCGGGTGCTTGCCACAATCTGATGACTAAAGAAGTGATGGAGAAACTAGGACTAGAGGTCACTAGAACTTACAAGGATTTACACTCGTTTGAATCCAGTAAAGTTAGATGCATTGGTTTGATCAAGGACCTATGTATCACCCTGGTTCAGATTCCTGCAAAGAGCATGGTCATGGATGTGGTAGTTGCAGCTATTCCTCCCAAGTTGAGAGGTACCCTGCAGCTAGATACGTCGTATGCCACTATCCCAGTTTTCGGGCAACAAAGAAGGCTATACAGAGAAACATTGATGAAATACATGGTCAGTAGCCAAGAAAAATTGCACAACTATCCTCTTTACTCTGTGCATTCCGAATTGGATTCTTTTATCTTTTACAATGATGGTGACATGGGAGAAAAAGATACTCATCTGGCAGAAGATACATCTAGTCAAGATGAAGGCCAAGAAACCATTGAGGTAGCAAGGATGAAAAACGTGATAACTGAGGAATTACCGGAAAATTTCTGGAGCATGGATTTTGATGGAGCAGTAAGCAAAGAAGGAGATAGAGCAGGAGTCTGGCTACATAATCACAGAAACAGGTATTCAAAAAACAATTCTTACAAGTTAAATTTCCAATGCACTAACAATATTGCTGAGTATGAAGCCTTGATGCTCAATCTGAAGCTTTTGAAAAGAGTTGGTGCTAAACAGATTATGGTAAGAGATGACTCTGAGTTGATAATTAAGCAAATCAAAGGTGAGTACGCTATGAAACACCCACATCTTAGAGCTTATAGGAATGTTGTTCTTGATGCCCTTAGATGTTTTACTGAACTTGACTTGCAGGTAATGCTGAGGGGACAAAACATTCTGGCGGACGGTTTGGCTACGTCTGCAGCCACTTGTAATATTCCTTTCTGCCCGACTTGCCCATACACAGTTGAGGTGAAATGCAGAACAACCGTTCCTGACAATATCAGGTACTGGAAAGTGTTTGGTAATGATGATCAAATCGAAGACTTTTTGCAGTGTAAAAATGATTTTGAATGTGCAAATATAGATTTAGAGAACAAAGATGAGAATGTAAATAGATCTGATTTTGAAATTGATAGTGTAAATAGAGTAGATTCAGGAGAATTAGGTGATGATGAAATGGATTTCGATGTTTTACATTTGAAATGCAATGTTTTTCCTAGGGGACTAGTTCCTTTAGAGGACTTGTTTGATTTTAATGACATAGCCAAAAAACCCAAAATTGAAGCACATGGGAAAGAGGTAGAAGATTGTAATATAGGGACCGAAGAGAAACCCAGGATAGTCAAACTGTCTAAATCATTACCCCCAGAACAAAAACTCAAATACATTGAGCTGTTTAAAGAATATTCCGATGTCTTTGCCTGGGGTTATGAGGATTTGAAATCCTATGATACCAGCATCTTACAACACATGATTCCAATAAGGGAAGACCAAAAACCGTTCAGACAGAAAATTAGGAGGATAAATCCCAAGTTGCTCCCTCTGATAGAAAAGGAAATAAAAAAGATGTACGATGCCAGAATCATAGTCTCGTTGCGTTTTTCCAAATGGGTCTCTAATTTGGTCCCTACATGTAAAAAATCTGGGGAAATCAGACTCTGCATAGATTTCTGAAATCTGAATAAGGTCTCCCTGAAGGACAATTACCCCTTGATAAAAATGGACCAAATCCTACAAAGGGTGGTCGGATCCAGTCGAATTTCTCTGTTGGACGGGTTCTCGGGTTATAATCAAGTCCTAGTTCACCCAGATGATCAAGACAAAACCACCTTCACCACACTATGGGGCACTTTCATGTATGTGAAAATGCCTTTTGGTATGATGAACACAGGAGCCACATTCTAGAGAGAGATGGATATCACCTTCATGGAAGAATCGGGTAAGTTTATTGTCATCTGTTTAGATGATGTAACCTTGTTTTCCCGATCTGATGATGAACACCTACGACACCTCAGACGAGTCTTTGAGAAATGTAGAAGGTTTGGGATTTCTTTAAATCCTAAGAAAATCCTTTTCAGGCTAGAGGAAGGAAAACTGCTAGGACACATCATCTCCAAGGATGGAATCAAAATAGACCCCAGCAGAATCGAGGCCATACAAAAATTAGAACACCTAAGAAACCTTAAAGAATTACAGTCTTTCATCGGGAGAATAAAATTTCTACGAAGATTCATTCCCAATCTGCTAGATCTCCTCAGAAACATTACAAATATGCTAAAGAAGGATGTAAAAATAAAATGGTACTCCGAGTCCAGACAGTATTTCGAACAAGTCAAACAAGCACTCACAGAAGCCCCTATTTTGATCAGTCCTGATTTTACTAAGGATTTCTATCTTTTTTCTTTCGCTTCCGAACATACTATAGCAACGGTGTTACTACAAAAGAACAGTGAAGGGTATGAATAGCCCATAGCTTTCTTTAGTAAAGTGTTAAAAGACGCTGCTCTGAATTACAAGATAATGGAGAAACAAGCTTTTGCTTTGGTAAAAGCTATAAAAGATTTTAGGGTCTACATTCTCCATTCCCATACCATTGCATATGTTCCGAATGCGGTAGTTAAAGACATTTTGACCCAGGACAATCCGGATGGAAGAAGGGGAAAATGGATTGGTGTCATTTTAGAATATGATATAGAGATTAAGCCTACGAAACTAATCAAAGGTCAAGGCCTTGCTAAATTAATGACTGAATCTAACTTCCATTCTCTTGACATTAATTTTTTAGATGTAGCAAATGAACAGGGCGAAATGGTGACTCCAAGCATGAGAGAGGTATTTCTCAACTCTCCATGGTACGCAGACCTTATATTCGTTTTGCAAAATTTACAAGTTCCCCCTGGTTTGACTAAGACTAAAGCTAGATTTTTAAAGTTGAAATCCTTAAAATTATGTATTCTAGAAGGCAATTTGTATTGGAAAGATCCTGGAGGCATTCTATTAAATTGTTTATTAAAAGATGAAGCTGACAAAGTATTACAAGAATTTCATGCAGGTGAATGTGGTGGCCATCTGAACTGGAAAGTCACAGCCAACAAAATTCTCAGGGCCAGTTTCTATTGGCCCACCTTGTTCACTAATGTACATTATAAAGTGATTGCCTGCCATCAATGTCATCTTTTTGAAGGAAAAAGGAAACTCCTTCCTCTCCCCCTGAAACCGATCTCAGTTGAATCCCCTTTCCAACAATGGGGACGAGACTTCATTGAAGAAATACACTCCCTTTCTTTAGGCCAACACAGGTGGATTATCACTGCCACTGATTATTTTACCAAATGGATCGAAGCTGTACCAAGAAAGCAATCCACTGACTCTGTTATTATCAAATTCCTCGAAAATAATATCTTGTCTCGCTTTGGGTGTCCCATAACTGCTGCCAGTCCTTCCCCCCTATTTGATCGTGGCAAGCCCCTTATTATGACTTTTACCTCCAATCGAAAGCCTCTGCATCACCCATCTGTATCCCTCAGCCACCGTCACTAGCCATCTCATCCTCAAGTGATCTTTTGGCCATTTATTACTGCATAACCTATCTGTTATCCAGCTGACCTATCTCCCATGCCCAACCGACCCCCATTTAAATAAAAATACCATTTTCCCCCTTACTTTCGCTATTCATCCATCGCACTAGAAAAATTCATTTCTTTCCCCTCTGTTATAGTCTATTGTCCTCATCCACAGTCAGTCACCCCCACTAACGTTGTGTTTTATTGCAAGCACTGTTGCAGAAATGGTGCCAAAATCCAAACAAGAAGAAGGAGAGGAGAATCCATTTCTCTCGCCTCCTGTCGACTTGGATAAGATCCCACTGGTCTACAAAGATCGATTAATCGCAGATACCAAATGCGATTTTGATTTCTCAGACCTCCAGGCATGGATTAGGGAAGTTTTCCTACACCGGAGTGATGAAATTGGACTCTGGGAGTCCAATTTACCCCTCTACCTCTTTCCCCAAATCCTCCATTTTCTCGAGTTCGCTCTTAAGTGTCAAGCCCACTATATCCCAGAACAAAGAGCCGTCATCTCCTGATCCAGAGAAATCCTATTTCTCATCACACCCCAATCCATAGAACAGATGATGCAAATCCCCTGAGCCGACTCTGCATCTCCCTTCAACCTGGAAATTCTCACGGAATTGTACTAGAAAATGACCTTCCCCCAAACAGCTCAAATATTCGAGCTCTTCCTTCCCCCATCTACTCAATTCCCCTCCACAAATCCTCCTTATCCGTCGTCCATGTTCTCCACTAAGGGAAACCAGGTCATTTCATCCCTTTGTGCTTTGTTAGGATATTATTCTGACCAGTGGGTAGATGAACCCATTCTGGGTTTTTTATCAATCTTCTCTATAGATTTAAAGCCCACCACCCAGTTTGATTTCAACACATTTTTGGTAGACAATATTCACGAACAGTTCATGAATTTCAGCACTGAAGGCATGTTTATATATGCATCGATACTAGCATATTTGTTTGTCTTCTTCTAGGCGAATAAATTCGACTTTTCCATGCAAAAGATGGATGGAGATGGTAAACCTTAGGCAGTCACTGCATGGACCTCCTTGCTCAAGCACAACTCCACTGACTTCAGTTTCAAGGAGTTCGTCTACCAATTCTACCACCATGTGGTAAGCATGCTAGGTGGCAGACCCGAGCCTCGAATAAATGATGAAGTCCAAAGAATCCTCCATCTCTCGGACAACACAAAGACCGGGGATTGGTACTTGTATAAATATCACACCGAGATCAGAGTATACGGGTGCGAGTTGGCACCGTATAAGCTGCCCAAGTATCTGCCTGTCAGAATCTTTTCTCTAGAATATATAAGGCAGATAATAAATTCTGATGACATCCATTTTGTGTCATTGAAGAAAAAGCAGTAGCTAAGAATCAAGGGGCAGATTGGCTCCTTCATCTGCAATAATCAGGGAGCTGGGGAAGAAGCAAACAAGATGTTGAGAGAAATGAAGTTCTTCATGAGCTTCCCATGGCATTATGATCCTTGTGGAATCATCTCAGAGATGAGGGTGAAGAATAAAAACATCCCTTATGTTCATGTGTCTAGGCCTGAAATTGAGAAGTTCGCAAATCAGACAATCTGGGAGCCTAACACACTGATCAAAGTGGAGCAGCAGGATCCCCCGGCCACTGTGTCACAAACGACCACTCCACAGGTCCCTAAAGAGAAGAGGCCAAGGAAGGATTTATCTACACCTGTACCTGAGGTATCTTCCGAGGAATTCCAGCTGCATACCAAGAGGCCCAAGACTGTTGCAGCTCCTAGCCCAACCGGGGAAAAAGAAACCATGCCTACCACAATGACCAAGTCTGTTATTCCACCCATTGGTTCGAGCATCCATAAGGCCATAACCTCAGAAGTGGCGGAGAAATATACAGATCCTCCATTGACCACCCAGCTAGGCAAGGGGGGACCGAAGCTGAGTATTTTCGAGAAGTACGAGCTGATCAAGAAAAAGAACCAGACCCTTACCATCAATACTTGCGCTCAGTTTTCAAAGCAGACGTCGACTGCACAGCATAGGCTACTGTCTACATTTGACACATAAAAGGGCAGAATGCACATGGCCTTCCTCCAAGAACAAGTAATAGACCCCAAAGTGATCACTGATTATAAAAGGGCCACCTTCGAATTCCAGGCAAAGGACGTGCATCTGGTCGATCAAATGGATCTGCACAAGCAGATAGGGGAAATGGTTTTCTATACACTGGCACATGCTTCTACTACTGCCTCAAAATTACAGGTGTCCCTGAACAATGTTCATACACAACTCAAGATGGAGAAGATTTCATCCTTTGCAAAGGACAATAGGATCAAAACTTTGGAGGAGTTGGTCCTCAAGATTGGTTATGATCCTTCGAACGTCAAAGCAGCGGAGGAAATGATAAAGAAGAATAATGCTGACATAGCCTCCTTGAGAAAACAACTGAAACTCCCACCCACAAGGGATTCACAAGAGAAGGAGTTAGTAGAGAAAGAAGGAGAGAAAGATGAGATTCTAAGGCTTCTCATGGAGAAAAATGCACAGCTTAAAGAAATGGAAGCTGAGATGGGGAAGCTGTTAAAGGAGAAAGAGCAATGGAAGCCAATGGAAGTCATTCCACTGAGTGCCCTCCCAATTTCAGGAGCAAGCACAGTGTCAGCAACAGAAATCCCATCTGTGACTCCATTGACATCACAGGAGAAGATAGTCGACCTTGCTAAGTCCATGGAGAAAATGAACCTGCATGAAACAGAGATCAGTAGGCTTAAAAAGGAAGTTGAGAACCTTCAGGAACTCAAAACTTCCTTCCAGACCATCCTCTCCAAGGAAAATTAGGTGACAGAGTAGCTCAAGCAGGAGCTACAACAGCTCCGGAAGAAGACAGTGGCAGGAAAGACTTTGGTGAGGGTTAAAGAGAATGTATGGAAAGACATCACTAAGTCCATGAATGAGATATGGCCCATGATCTAGATCATGTTTGAACAGAATGAGTTGGTGCTGAGAAGCAAACAGGCCATCAAGAAGATCAGATCAGAACTGGGAGAGAAGCCAACACAAGAAAACAAGATCATCAAATTCCTCAATTCGAAGACGAGGGAAGAGATGGAAGAGCTGAAGATTGAAGACAGAACAAAGACCATCCTTGAGGTCAAAAGAGTTTTGACCAAGAGAGGATTAATTCTTCAGTTGGAAGAAAAGGTTCAGACCATGGACCTGGGGGTACAAAAATTCTTCAGTAAGATTGAAGCTCTCCAAAAGAAAGGTCTTCCTGGTCTAAAAGTAATCAATGATAAATTGATGGCACTCCCAAACTACAAGAAGAGATTAGCCAAGTGGCTAAGGATAGTTCAAAATTTGCAGGCATACAAGGGAGCATCACCGGCAAGTGTATCGAAGACTACTCAAAGTCAACATGCCCAGTCATCTTAGATGGGAGGAGCTCTGTGATCTGATTGATTAGCAAATGAGTTGTCCCAGTCCAGTCAGTTGTCCAGTCAGATTGAAGTCGTGCAGAGGCTTCATCAACAGTCTACCCAAAAATCAGCGTGTAGTTACACCACATCATCAAGCAGTTCCTAGATTTAGGAATTTTGTTAAGTTAGTTAGGCTAAAAATAGATTTAGCACATCCTGGTCATTAATGACAGGATCTTTGTAATTTGAGTTATAATTACTTCATCTTTCGAAATATCAAGGGTTGTTGATCTTCACACCCTGACGCTATCAAACTGTAATCTTTTTGAATAGATCTTCCATTAATAACAAGGAGGCACTTTTACAATATTCTTGCGTGTACTCACTGGTGACGTTTTTCTCTAAGTTGAATGTTTTTCTCGCTTTGTTATCATAATGTTTTCTACATCTAATCTTTAAGAGTAATGAACATTGCAGTATTTATCGTGTATACACTATTTCTGACTCGAAGGATTTTAGTGTTTATCTTCTAGTGTTTTCAATTAAGAAATTCTTAACTGCTTCTTTGTTGAAATTATCTTTCTCATCTTTTCTTCTGTTCATCATTTAAACTACTAAAAGATCCAGTGATTATATTATCTCATCCTGTGAAAGTTTTTCCCCTTTACGTTTCTGGTTTGTATTTCATAGTTTATTAAAACACAGACCCCATAGACCAGTGGATGTGTAGACTGTCTTAACCAATTCAAAAAAAAAATTTGACAACAAAACTGACCTATTTCTTTTCCTAGCCTAATAGTTAAAACTGGAAACATAGCTAAATCATATAGAGATATCCCTCTCTGAAGTTGGAAGGGCTAGATCCCATCTTCAAAAGTGGTTGGATAAAGTTACATTTTGTGGATTTCTTTTGTGTCAACCTCTTGGAAATTTACAGAGTGATAACAGGAGAGGTATCAATCGAATATTGCATCGAAACGACCACAGGTTGAACGAGATGTGAGACAACAAGGTCAAAGGATGCATCAACCCCTAAAGGAAAAGAGGTTTCAGTTGATGATTACATCGGCATGATTGTTGTATCAACCAAAGAAGGAATAGAGTGTTGTGAAACCATAGATGCCTCAGAACCCGAAGAGGCCTTAGGTGATCCCCACGCTTCTGGTATCCCATAAGTAACATGACACAAATGAGTAAGGTGACTTCCTTCGCAAGTCCTGCAAAGGAATCTAGGCTTACGTCTGAGACATCTAAGCTTCTTAATCATATGAATGCCCCCAACATGCCTTGAAGTGGCTGGTGACATGCTCACATCATGACTTGCAGAGGCTAGTATAAAATATCCAACATGACTAACAGAGGTTGGTGATGAATCCCCAACATGACTAGCAGAGGTTGGTGATGAATCCCCAACATGACTAGTAGAGGTTAGTGATGGATGTGTAGTGTGACTAGCAATGACCAAACATGTTCCCCCAGCATGACTTGTAGTGGTTGGTTGCAGGTCTTCAACATGACTCACAGAGGTTGTCGACCAATATCCAACATGACTAGCAGAGGTTGGTGATATAACACCAATATGACACGCAGATATTGGACCTGTGCCCCTAGCATGACTTGCAACAGCCGGTTGCAGGTCTTCAACATGACTCGTAGAGGTTGTCAACCAATCTCCAACATGACTAGCAGCGGTTGGTGATATAATGTCAGTATGACACATAGTGACTGTGTAATGTCCCCCACCTCTTAGAGAGGTGATGAGGAGACTCAATGGCCTGGGCACCCCCACTAGGTCATAGTCTCACACTGAAGGGGGGAAAGTCAAGAAGTTAAAAGTTATATTTTTAAGTTGACTTAAGAAAGGGAAAGGA
>ML786873.1:211100-225404 GCA_009831015.1 Picea engelmannii | reverse complement strand
CTGAAAACCGAAACTAGAGAAATGCCCCAAGCATAGCTAAACTTCAGAGGTTGCGGACTCCTACAAACATTGAGAATTTGGTTTCGAAAATGACACCAGCATTTCCAAAATTGAATCTACTTTCAATTCATATAATTTGTTTTTATTTTCGTTATTTTTATCTAATTTTTTAATTTTTTTTAAAACTCACTACATAATATTTTCAGCAGACATTATGATTCGGTGAAATGAAATATTAGTATCTCAAAAAATATACATTGAAAAAAATTGAAAAAAATATATTCATAATCCTTAAACTGTTCTTTTCAAAAGGGTATATTTAGATTTTAATTTTACGTAAAAATTAAGATAGATACGAGGTGTAGAAAAACATGTATTTAAACTCTGCAACGTTTTCAGCTTGGTCAACTTCAAAAAATTCTAGAAATTATAATATTCATTCGTTAAATTCAAAATGATAGTCATAATAAAATAGAGTCTCTGTAGATTGTTGCAGTAAATTTTTTTTCTTCAAAACATAAGTTTAATAATAAAAACATTGTTGTAGAAATAAGTAACTCATTATCATTCATTTCGTGTTTAAGAAACATACTGTTAAACAATTGTCAAATTGACATATCAAATCGTGATAAAAAAAAATTGAAAAATAGTCATTAGAAATCTAACACAATTATTCACAAGTTTTTTTTTTACTGTAAAGTGAAATTTTAAATAAAAAAAATACTTTTGTATGTCGGAAGTTGAATAACTTGTGAAAATACAGTTTTTTTTTTCATAAAACAAGCAAAAGTGTAACCCACCTTCATGATTTCACCCACCACACAAATGGATTTAGGTAATAAAAATGGAATAGGTTATTCTCAAGAAAAAATCCAAGTCAACTCAAAATCTTATGCAGATGCTCTCCTCAGTACATTTAATAAGAAAAACAAAGAGAATACAAGTAATGACCAGAACTACAGAGGACTACTTCCACCCATCAAGAAGAAAAACAAGACAATACCAAAGAGGTTTTATCAAAATAAGTATCCTCTCATTTTCTTTGGTTATTATTTTCATGATCTAATCTTGGACACAAAGCTCTGAATTATAGAGAATATAGAAGAAAAAATCTAAAGGTTAAGAACTGTAACCTTTAAGATAAACAAGCAGTAAATCGAGTTAAAAGAAGAAACTATAAGTCCTTTTCATCTCTACAAGAAGGGGATATAGAATGCTTCACATGTTATAAATATGGTCATAAGGCCATTAATTGTAGATTAATGGAAGTTTCAGAACAACCAAATTTCATTAGAGAGCAAAAGAAACTTTCAAGAGAAAAAACATCAAAAAGGGAATGTTCTATTGCCTTAAAAGCCCAATATAAAAAATACCTCTGGTACATTGACAATGGGTGCTCAAAACATATGACAGGTAACAAGGACAAGTTTTTACACTTAAAGAAACAAGAGGGTAAAGTTACATTTGGTGACAATGCTTCAGGTAACATACTTGGGAAAGGCAATCTGAGTTTGGAAAAAGACAAAGCCAAAAATGTGTTGTTTGTTGAAAAATTGAAACCTAGTCTATTAAGTGTCAACCAAAACTGTTATCAGGGGCACTTCTGCATCTTTGATTCCCAGAAATGTGAGATTACGAGAGAAGACACAGGAAAATTGGTTGGTACTGCTCCTAGAACCCCCGAAAATGTATATATATTAGATGCAAAATTGAATGAGGAATGTCATATAAATATAGTAGATGAAAGTTGGTTATGGCATAAAAGGTTGGGGCACATTAGCTTTGACAATCTAGTAAAATTCATCAATCTTGGTGCGGTAAGAAACTTGTCAAAGATCATAAATCCCTCATATACTATGTGTAGACATTGTCAACTAGGTATGAAAACAAGAATAAGGTTTAAAGCAAAAGAACACACAACCTTAAAACCTTTAGAGCTTGTTCACACTGACCTATGTGGACCTACAAGGACCAAGAGTTTGCAAGGAGAGTCCTACTTTATGTTGTTAATTTATGATTTTACTAGAATGGGTTGGATATGTTTTATCAAAGAAAAATTAGAAGAACTTAACAAATTCAAAGCCTTTAAAACCCTTGTTGAAAATGAAAAGGAGACAAAAATCAAATGTCTTATATCAGACAATGGTGGTGAGTTCACCTCAAAAGAGTTTGATCTCTTCTGTGAAACCCATGGAATAAAAAGACAATTCTTTGCTGCTAGAACACCTCAACAAAACAGGATTGCTGAGAGAAGGAATATAACAGGCAAGAGGCTACAAGGACTATGCTCAATGAATAAAAAATGTCTGATGGATATTGGAGGGAAGATGTGAGCACAACACTATACATATTGAGCAGAGTTCATCTCAGGATTAATATTAATAATACCCCTTATGAACTATGGTTTGGAAGTGCTCCATTGGTAAAATACTTCAAGGTCTTTGGAAGTAAGTGCTACATCAAAAGGCTTGATGAGAATCTCGGGAAATTTGATGCTAGATCTGATGAAGGTATCTTTCTTGGATATGCATCTACCAAAAAGGCATATAAATGCTACAATCTTATATTACATAAGATTGTTGAGAGTGAAGATGTCAAGGTGGATGATCTTAAAACAATAAGGATAAAAAATCAAGAGACTATACTTGATAGTGAAGATGAAGATGATGATGAGTCAATTGGTACACAAGCAAAAGAAGTAGAAGAGGATAAATAATAAAGGGAAGAGGATGATATGGATACTAGTGAAGATGAAAAGGATATTCAAGAAGAAAAGATAAGAGAAAAATCCCTAAGAAGAGACACAAAGACACCCTCTAGAATGACTCAAAAGAATCATCTTGAAGAACTGATTATTGGAAATAAGAGTGATGGTGTGCACACAAGAAGACAAATGTTGTATCAAATAGAAATAACACTTTTGTCACATATTGAGCCCAGCTCAATAAAAAAGGCATGTAAAGATGAGAATTGGGTCAATGCTATGAATGAAGAATTGGACCAGATTTTAAAAAAATCAAACCTGGGAACTAGTTCCAAGACCAAAAAACAAAAATGTCATTGGAACTAAATGGGTTTATAAAAAAAAATGAATGAGAATGGGCAAGTAATCAAGAACAAATCTAGATTGGTATGTAAAGGATGTGCTCAAGTTGAAGGAGTAGAGTATGAATAAACCTTTGCACTTTTGTCACATATTGAGCCCAACTCAATAAAAAAGGCATGTAAATATGAGAATTGGGTCAATGCTATGAATGAAGAATTGGACCAGATTTAAAAAAATCAAACCCGGGAACTAGTTCCAAGATCCAAAAACAAAAATGTCATTGGAACTAAATGAGTTTATAAAAAAAAACTGAATGAGAGTGGGCAAGTAATCAAGAACAAATCCAGTTTGGTATGTAAAGGATGTGCTCAAGTTGAAGGAGTATAATATGATTAAACCTTTTCACTTGTGGCCAGATTAGAGGCAATTAGGATGTTCCTAGCCTTCTCCAGCTATAGAAAATTTAAAGTATACCAAATGGATGTCAAGTCATAATTTCTCAATGGAAACTTAGAAGAAGAAGTCTATATTGAGAAACTAAAAGGGTTTCAATTAACTAACAAAGGAGACTATGTATATAAAATAAATAAAGAACTCTATGGGATAAAACAAGCACCTAGAGCTTGGTATGCAAGGCTAGATTCTTACTTACAAAAACAAGGCCTCAAAAGGGTATCAACAGACATCAATCTTTATTGTAAAATTGATGGTAATAACTTGATGATTGTGGAACTATATGTTGATGATATTATATTTGGCAGTGATGATGAAAAAACAAGTAATGAATTTGATAGGATGATGCAGCAAGAATTTGAAACGTCTTTCCTTGGAGAAATGAATTTATTTCTTGGATTACAAATAATACAGTCCAAAAGAGGAGTCTTTATCCATTAGTTTAAGTATGTTAAAGATATTCTTAAGAGATTTCAGTTAGAGTATTGCAAACTTGTTAGTACACCTATGATAGTTGGATGCAAACTAAGCAATGAATATGAGTCCAAAGTTGTAGATCCAAAACACTACAGATCAATGATTGGGAGTTTACTCTATGCAACAACTTCCAAATCTAATGGCAATCAAGTTGTTGGGATGGCGGATAGATTCAAAGCAACACCAAAGGAGAGCCATGTTCAAGCTGTAAAAAAAATCTTTAGATATTTGAAAGGAACTACATATCTTGGTTTGTGGTACCCTAGCAAGGATTCATTCACATTATAAGCCTATTGAGATGTTGATTGGGCAGGTAGTGTAGATGACCGAAAAAGTACAAGTGGAGGAGCATTCTTTCTGGGGGAATCATTGGTAACTTGGATAAGTAAGAAAAAGTCCTCAATTTCTCTGTTTAACACTAAAGTTGAGTATATTACAGTAGCAGAATCTTGCACACAAGTGGAATGGATGAAACAAACCTTACAAGACATCAAAATAGTATTTTAAGAACCTACGATTATCCACTATGATAATACAAGTGCTATAAATCTCCAAAAATCTTGTCCAACACTCCAAATAAAAACATATTCCCATAAAATACCATTATCTAAGAGATCAGGCTGAAAATAAGAACATTAAATTGGAATATGTCCCGACACAAGAACAGGTGGAAAATATTTTCACAAAACCCTTAAGCAAAGATCTATTTGAATGTCTCAGGCATAAATTGGGATTAATCCCTCTTACAAACTAAATCTCTCAAGAAAATAATGCATCAATTGGCACCAAAACAGGGGGAGACATAAATCAAAAGAAGAAGGAGTCATTCAGTTATGAAAAGAAAAGTACGATTGCAGGATAAGTTACCCGTGTTCAAATTCTGATCAAAAGTATACCAACAGATAGAGATTTACCATAGGGGAAGCAACCATTTACCATTGATGTCAAAGGGGGAGAATAATTTCATAAGAGAGAAGCATCATCACAGGGGGAGACTATGTATAAAGTTGGTTTGTTGTCATCAATGAAAAAGGGGGAGATTTTTCGACATAATGTCATTGATGTCAAAAGATGGTGTCATTAATGTGATGATAAGTTGGTATGATGAATTGTCATTGACATCAACAGTATTATGGTTGATGTCAAACAATTGGATGATGTGCAAAGAAAAAATCTCAAGAGGGTTAGCGAATAAAGATCAAAGCTCAGAAGAGATGGTGCGATGAATTGTGGAGAGTGAAAGAAGAATTAAACGACTCGCTAGTTATAATCCTACAATCGATCTAGATCGTAAGATCTCATAAACTCAAATATCGACGACTGTGGTTGATAAAACAAACGATCAGATTAATTCATATTAAATCATGACCGTCGGATGCACAATCACCAGATCAACAGCAGGAATAGATTGTGGATATCGAAAGGAGAATTAAATATCATGTTATTTCCAATCCTGCAATCTATCAGGACTGTCAGATCTTATAGCTTCGAAGATCAACGATTGTGGTTGACTCACCAAAAATGCACAACTTCAAATTGCGGAGTTTGGGTGATGAGTTAAATCACTCGCAAGTTGTGATATTGAAATCATCCTTGATCATTAATATGCTTCGAGAGTCTTCACGATCGTTGGATCACCTTAAATGAAAGGATAGGATAAGTGGGGGAAAACGATTGAGAATTCGATTATTCAAATATCTGTCAATCATTGGATCACTTTAAGTGGAAGGATAGGATAAGCAAAGATGGAGCGATGTTAGACTTAAACCAAGGCAAAGCAACATCGCAAACAGATCGAGTTGTCGATCTAAGATATTGTTCAAATGAACATAATTCACTTCGGGTCTAAATATGTGAGTAGGTTATGATTTAGGAATATGACTTTAGAATATTTTTGAAATCGAGATATCGAAATACCTGAAGTCCCGAAAGCCAAAATTCTGAAGTCACTCTCAGTCGTCGATCTGAGATACCCTTTGGATGTTATTCTGACCGTTAGATCAAGGAGATGAATATGTGTCACATCGATAGATCTACATCAGCAGACCACGTCAGCAAGGACATGTAACAGACCACATTGACATACCATGTAAGCAAGGACACATGGCACAGTCAGATAATGACAAGTGTTAAGTTGAAATCGACATTTCAGGTACGTGTAAATCAAGAATTAGAGTGACACGTGACAGACATTCAGCTCATGCCATGTCATCAAGTGACATAAGCAATTTATGTCACTCTGGGAGTTTTACTTTGGGAGTTTCATCACCAGCAGATGCCCTAAGTCCCGAAGTCTCAAATGTCAAAGTTGTGAAGTGGTCACGAGCCGTCTGATCTGAAGATCATTTCAGGTGTATTCTCAACTATTGATCATATTACAATGGAAGGATAGTGTAAGTAGAATAGCCAAAGTCTCAGAGTAAATGGTGGCCATCCATATAAATGCTTGATTAATTCCTAACTATCAGATTAAGCAATGAAAGGATAAGTGTAAGGATCGAACATGACCATTGATCTGCTTATGCAAAATAAAAGTAAATCATCTGATCTGTTAGATGAAATCTTATTCAAAAATTTGAAAAGTTGAAATCCAAAAGTCCCGAAAGACGAAGTCCCGACTGTCGTCCATTTCATAAGGGGATTAAATCCTGACCATTGATTTGATAAGTGCTCAAGTACTTGTTTGGCCTAGCACCTGGTCACCACCATTGGTCATATGGACTAAGAGATTAAAAAGGCAGGATATAATGTGTCGCTAAATTGATAAGCCCATGGTTTTGTATCACTTAGTCACATGTAATTGTTTGAAGGAAGAGTCTCTGCAAAACTTGGTCTCTGCAAATAAATGCATAGATTCGAGATCGAGTTAAAAGGATGAAATTGATCCATAATTGTGATCAATTTATGAAAAATCCTTCACGATAAAAATGTTAAAACAATAATTATGGTTAAGTTAAACGAACAGGTGTGATGGTCCAAATAAAGGGACACAGCGTATAACACTCACACTGTTTTGAAGAATATATAAACAAGAAAGAGTGGTGAGAATAAAGTGTGTTTGTAGTTCGAATCAGAAGATATATTAAATCACAGGAGCAAAGAAAGATGTAGTAAATACTTGATACAAAAATTTTTTCTAGATTCATAAAATAAGGGTGGTTGGGTGGTGCAAGGGTAGGTTGGTTCCTGCAAAGGGAGTTAGTGCTTCCTTGTCAGTTGTAGCTAACTAAACAGGGGGTCTTAGCCTCCTACCAATTGGTGCTAGTAAACAAGGGTGTGGGTGCATCCTGATCAGTTGGCACTAATCAAAAAGGAAGAATATCTTCCTTCTATCTAACATGTAAAATAAATTTTGCAGTTAATAGAAACATGTTTGTGGTTTTTCCCAATTGGGTTCCACGATAAAATATTGTGTCAAAATTTTGTTTGCATAAATAAAAGAAAATGATAAAATTATTGTGTCACTGATTCACCCCCACCCCCCCTCTTAGTGACATAATCTAATCCTTGACAGTAAAGTTGTCATGCTTGGGTGCATCCACCCTACACTTACACTCATAAAAATACCTGTGTTTTCATTAAGTAAAAATGGCATGCATGGGTGCATCCACCCTGCGCTTACACCAAACAATAAATCCTTGCATTGGTGGATTCGCTTTGCGATTTTACCCTCATATCTCAACGTTCATTTTGAATCTTTCTTGCGGTTTTACCCCCCTTTTTTTCTGTGTTTTCGGATATAAATAACTTCCTTGTGTGTAAGGAATCCTTGTGATTTTAACCTGGTTAATTTGTGTTTGTATATAACATTTTTTCCCAATTATTAATCCCCAGTGACATGCTCATTTAAGCATGTATGAGTGTGTTACACATTATTTTCGTCATCCCTATGATCGTTAATGATGTAAACCTATCTGTTTCCTTCAGAGGGGTCACAGTGGCCTGAGTTCCTAAAGAGAGAAGGGAGAAGAACTTTTCCTAAGAAAAGAAGTTGCATTTTCCTATGTAAAAACCTTATAAAAAAAGGAAGTTCACAGGTTGCTATATAGGAAGGGTGCGAGAATTACCAATTCTCGTAGGTTTCACTATAGCCAGGGTGTGAATAGTTCACAGGTTGCACTATAGCTAGGGTGTGAGAATTCCAGCACGTGGGAAAAACGAGCGTTTTCTCGAATCTTCTAGAAGGAGAAGCTTCTATGGTGAGGTGGCATCTGAATGGTTTGGATCTTAATCGTTTTCATGATTTGGTGGGATCATCCTAACCTCCTCACCTTATCCTCTTCAACTTATAAAAGGAGAGGAGTTCTCATGGAGAAAGCTAGCTTTTGTGAGCTTGGGGGTTCTTGGTTCTTGAGCTTGTTAGCTTTGATTGGCTTGGAATTATTAGCTTGATTGGAGTGGCTTTGAGATTTTCTTTGTCAAGATAGATTGTGAGTAGTTATCAGATCCATGATCTTAGAATCCTTGGAGCAAGAAGTGTGTGGGGAATGAAGGACAGTTGGAAGGGACCTTACGACATCAAGGCCAAGGTTGTAAGTTTCACTTTCTATTAATATGATACAATAATATGTTTCTTTCCCATAAAGTTAGATCTACTTTATTGCATAACTCCTTTATCATATGCATAGATTAGCTATTGAATATTACAGGATTGCTTTCACTTTGGTTGGTTTGTGCTGTTTTGATCTTGACTGCACGAGACCGCTGGAGCAAAGCAAGAGAAACAAAGATTAAGGAAGTGATTACGAGGTATGTCTCTTATTCTCACTTCCAATTTAATTCAATAGTTAGATCTAGGGAAAGAGATATATTATGTCCTATTTTGTTCTAGATCCAGGTGGATCTAGGGAGATCAGTTTGTGTCCGCACTTACGGATTTATCCAATAACAAAATTGGTGACTCCACTAGGGAACGGATTGTTTCCTAGTTAGTCTAGTTTCCCTTGTTTTGATTTCTTGTTTTATGGTCTCTGAGTCTGTGGGAGATCTAACAAGACTCTCTGGATCTGAAAGTTCTCTTAGAAATTTTGTCTTTTTTTCCAAATTTTTCTTGTTTACAACCATTCTCGCACTGCACTCGTTAGTAGCCTGCAAGAATTACTTGAGTTCGCACCCTGGTGTTCAGTCCAGTGCGAACACCTCGCAGTCAACCTATGTCCAGCATGCGAGAGTCATTGATTCTCGCACTGTAATATACTGCTAGCCTGCAAACTCACTTGTGAAAATTTTGGATGAAGTTTTTTGATGCCCAGTTTTGCTTTGATCAGTCGGATTGAACTTTTGGAGCCTATATTGATCTATTTACAGTCTGCTTGACATCCTTTGAGTTGCTTTTAGCCACTTTTTCTTTGTTTGGTTTTGAAGGATTGGTCTCTTGCTTTGAGTGTCTTTCAGTTACAAAGCGTGTGTTTTCTTTAGAATTGTTTAGGGAAAGATTAGATTTCTTCTGAATAGTTCGCTTTAAAAGAAAAATTTTAGTTTGGGTTTCTTTGTTTTAAGAAAGTTCATTATTGTTTTTAGTGAAATTTTTGAAACAAAAAGATTTAATTTCTTGCTTTATATTAGATTGGGGGCATCCTTGCATTTGAAGTAGCAAAATTTCATGATTGATATTGATGAGTGCGAAAATTTTTGGGACATCATGCATATGGGAATGATAAATGTTTTCTCCTTCTCATAGCATAGATTTCATCGAAATGAAAAGTTTGCATCTTCATATCTTTGCATAACTTTTGAGTCGGTCAAAACACCATATTGTCCACGCCATCTTCCTTTTGAGTAACAATAGCCATAAAATAAAGCGCTTATAAAAATTGATTAGACATTTTTATCTTTTCGGGTAGCAAACCTACATTAGATTAGTTGTAGGGCTTTGGAATAGGTGTGAAAGATAACTTTCCAAAGCTGCAAACAAACATAGTATCTTGTGATAGGGAGAGTTAAATCCATTTTCCACATTTTTTCTTGGGAAGCCCTTCTAACACAAGGGTCAAGCACTAAGTCGCATTGATATTGGCAGAGTTACTCACCCTGCTTTGTTGATATCAGTGTAGAGATTGCACGTATTACGGGGATCACTCAAAGGTATACCCACAATGATGAGTGGAATCCTTTGAGTTGATTTCAGGCTAGATACCCTGCCCTTGCATGTGGATCGGACTGACGACTGTTCCCCTAGGTTTTATTGTTATTGGTGGTAACCTTAGTGGCCTATCTTTCTAGGTTCTTTACACGAGGTGACTGTGGAGGGGCAAGTCTTCATGGTACCTGGAATTGACGTTGGCCAAACTCACTCGAGCTCCTTGGAGGGTATACCCACGATTATGTGTGGGAGCTTGCACCAGGGTGTAAGTCCGTTAAGCAGGTCGTCAACGTAACTTTTCCACCCACTCTATCTCAGCCCCTTCTTACTTTGTTCCCGCGACGTTGGATTTCATCACCAACTAGTGCGTTTATTGTGAGAAGGTTTTGTTTGTTTGCTTGCTTCCTAGATTTTTAGCGTGTGTTGTTTGTTTTCCCTAGTGGACTCTAGATTGGATTTTTTGTTTTTCATGGCATCAATTCCTAAAATGACCAATGAAGGAACCTCTTCTCCAGGGGAACCTTTTGTTTTTCCCTCTTACGGAAACATTGGTCCTCCTCACATTGCTACTTTGAGCCTTCCAGGTCTCACTATTGGATTACCAGTCTGGTTGTTTTCCACTCAGGTAATCCCGAATGCAGTTAGTGCTTCGGTCATAAGCACTTCCCCCCAAGAACATCAACCTCATGTTGATCCTTCACTGTCTTCACCAGTAAGGTCTTCTTCTCCTTCTTCGCTTACAAGGTCACCTTCCATTTCATCTTCTTCGTCAAGTGAAAGTTATGAACCTAGTAACTCGGTGAATAAGAAGAAGAAGAAGAGACAGAATAAGAAGAAGAAAAATAAGCAAGGATCCAAACCTCCAACCACTGTCAAACATGTTGGAAAACAACCAGTTACTGTTAATCGTGTTGGGAGTGTTGATGATGTCAAGATCACCCAAACAACTCGTAAGCCCAAGTACCCTTGCGGGCTTTGTAAGGGTAGCCATCTTCTTAAGGATTTCCCTGGTCTATCCAAGGTTATAGAAGTATGGTCTACACATCCTCGCCAACCCATATCGTCAGCCTCTGAACAACATGTTGATGACCTCCCATCAACTAGTCACGATACCGTTGGGAAGAAGAAAAGTAGAGTCAAGTTCCCGTGCATGTTATGCAAAGGGAGTCATCTCACTCACCTTTTCCCTCATATGGACAAAGCCTCGAAATTACTAGAAGACATGACTGTTTCACAGCCTCAACTCCCAACTGCTTATCGCAAGCTTTCTCTCAACCCACCTATAGTTGATGGGATGATCACTCCAGTCCCTTCACCGGTTAATCTGGTTGATCATGTCGTCAATCTGGTCACGGCCTTAGTTGAACCAGTTGACAAAGTGGTTGATCTGATACCATCCTCGGTCAATCCCATTCTCCCCTCAGAGAGTGAACCTAAAGTGGTTAATCCGATCCCATCCTCGGTCAACCCCACTCTCTCGTTAGAGAGTGAAACCCAAGCGGTTGATTAGTTTCCACATATCGACCCCATTCTCCCCTTGGAGAATAAAACTCAAGTGGTCGATCTGATCTCCCCATCGGCCGATCCTACTCTCCCACTCAAGAGTAAAGTCGATACTGCCCATGTTTTTCCCGTTGATACAGACTCTGTCATGTCAGGGGGTATTCCTCCTTCTCCTGTGGAACCCCCTCCAAGTAATAAGGCCATCTGTTTTGATTGGGATGTACTAACTGGACCTCGTCTTCCCTCTTACATTCATTTTCAGATTACAGTACAGGTTTGTGGTCGGGACGTTACCAAAACATTGATAGATGAAGGTTCGTCTGTTAGTATTTTGTCCTCTATTGCTTGGCAAGCATTGGGTTGTCCTCCACTTGCGTCGGTTACACAGAATCTGTTAGCTTTTAACAGAAGAACTAGTCAACCTTTAGGGACCCTTCCTCAGTTTCCTGTAACTTTGAGAAGGAAAATTGTCTTCATTGATGGCATGGTAGTCCAAGACCCCTTGGATTTTTCTTTACTCCTTGGGTGAGATTATGTCTATGCCATGAAAGTTATTGTCTCTACTCTTTTTCGTGTGATATCTTTCCCTCACGATGGACGAGTTGTGACTACTGATCAAATTTCATTCATTGACCCTCCTGGATTGCCTCCCTGAATGGTTCTTGTATACAGACAGTATCACCCCCGCCATAGGTCAATTATGTGGCGTTGTCACCCATGGCTTCGACTTCTGATGACTTAGATCTAGTAGTTGACATGATGATCTCTTTGATAGGGTAGTTAGAGCCTGATCTCTTTACTCCTGTCACGACCCTCGAGATGGTGTCCTTCCAGAGTGTTTTTCTTCCTTCTAGTGAAGATCTCTTGGAAGCCATGACCGAGTTTTGTCCCTTGACATGGTGTTATTCCGGAGCATGGTCCTCTTGGAATCCATGATCAAGAACAGAGGTTTCGAGGATAGTTTTTTTGTCTCTGAGGAAACCTCGTTAAAAAATGAAACAAAGGTCTTTGAGCATGGTTTTTTGATTTCAAGCTCGTTAAAAAATGAAACCACTTATGAGGATAGTTTTTTCGTCTCTATGGAAACCTCGTTAAAAAATGAAATAGAGGTTATGAGCATAGTTCTTGTTTCTATGTCAAGCTCATTAAAAAATGAAATAGTTTTCCCCCTCTCTGTTTGAGTCAAGTCCTTCATCTAGTATTTGAAGCTTCCTTTCCTCCGCCTTTGTCGTTGGATGAAATGAAGCTTGGGGGGCATTTTCCTCAGCCTCTGGACTTCATGCTGAAGTTAAGCCGCTAGTTTCTTAAGCTGGGGGCTAAGTACCAACCATCCATGTGTTATGCATTGGGAAGTAGCAAGCATAGTTTTCTATGGTTCAAGCTTGTGTAAAAATGAAACCACTTACCTCAAGCATAGTTTCCTCTGGTTCAAGCTTGCATAAAAATGAAACCAGGTCCAAGCATAGTTTTGTTTAGTTTTTAAGCTTGTGTAAAAATAAAATCTATCCCAAGTATAGTTTTTTTTTTGTTTTCAAAGCTTCCGTAAACATGAAAACAATCCCGAGCTTAGTATTTTTTCTTTCTCATGCTCATAAATACATGAGAATAAGTTACCGAGCTTAGTCTTTGTTCTTTCTCGTGCTCGTAAATCAATGAGAATGTAACCGAGTATACTTTTATCATTTTTTCGGACTCGTAAAGGTTATACGAAAAAGGAACCCCCCTGGAGTTCTTTTTAATCTCTTTTCAGACACTCTAAATATGAAAAGATTGTCGAGCGATCTTGCTATTTTCACGCTCAATAAAGTATTTGAAGTACGCGTCTGGCGAGCAATAATTTCTCTCTTTTTCGGTCTTGTCCAGACTATTTTATAAAAAAGGAACTGAGAGAGTTCTCTTTTAAGTGTTTTTCCAAACTCTATAATCTTGAAAAACCTTCAAGTTTACTATCTCTGGACTCGTTAAACAAACATTGACAGACCCATGATGGGACTGAACTACTCCTTCCTAGGGTTCGTTAAACATACTCCGAGGGACTCGTCCGAACAATGAGCTTAAATTGACAAGCATATGTTATCCTCCTCAAGCTTGCGTAAAAATAAAGAGGTACTCGCCAAAAATGGTGGGGGGGAAATTGGGAAAGAAATGTATCTAAACCTGTATTTTGTGGAAGAGTCACTTTTGAACATGACACCCTTTCACTCGCTTTGTGTCTAGGTTGGAAAATCCACTTGTCTCCTGATCATACTCCTTGATAAGATTACAAATCGATCTGTGATCCATGTTGTTGAGTCATTATTTTCCAAGACGGTTGTCGTGTCGTCAATATGTTCAAAAAGATGTCCAACCTGAAAAGCCTTCTATTGTGTCGGCCATTTCTGTAGTCTTTAATCATTCTATTGCATCGGCCATCCCTGAGTTAGTCCTGAATCACTTGTTACTCTGATCAACATCAAATCTTGTTACTTGTTTCGTGTCACTGATGTGGGATACATTAAGGCCCTCCTGTGATGAGTCTTTTCCTGTCGACTTCAATTCATTATCCAGGAATTAGACTTAGAAACTAATTGGTACCTTGGAACTTGCATACCTCAATGGCAGGTTTCCTCGCTTTCGATAGTGGGTTTTCATTACTGACCCCTGATCAAGAGATTCCTCCGAGTGTTCGACTTCAACTCATTAATTCACATTCGTTGGATTGTACTAGTGTACCTTGGGAGTCATTGACATTAATGGTGATTTC
>ML786873.1:176494-187414 GCA_009831015.1 Picea engelmannii | reverse complement strand
ATCATAACGATAATGACATGCATTAATAATGAACATAAATACCTCTCAAGTGATGTTGTTTTCCACTCTGTCTGTCCAAGCTTCTCTAGGATTCCATAAGGATTCCTAGCCCCCGAGCCCAAAACTCCCATCAATAGATGCTCCCTTGTAACAGTGCAACAAATTCCTCAAGCCCAAAACCAAAATTACAGTTTTTCAATCCCTCCCCTGGAAAATGCTCCAATACAATCTCCTAATCTCCCAAAAATTCTCCCTGCCCCCAAAATCAAAAGTCCCCCTCTCGAATGTCTTTTCCCCCTCGTATTCCCCCAGTCCATTCACCGCCTCTCCATTCAATGCCAACCACCTTATCCCTCCATCCAATGCCCACCATCCTTCGATACGTTAAGTCTTCTTTTAATAAATTAAATTTTATTAAACTTTAATTCGTTACCCAAACATTTAATGAGTTAATTAATTAATTAATCAATTAATTAATATACATTAAACAAATAATGAATAATTAATTAATTAATATACATTAAGACAATTAATTAAACTTAATAAACCTTAAAAAATTATTTAACTTTGACAATTAGTTATTTAACTAGGGTTGTTACAAATAAGAATAGAACATGGCACAAACGTCGAAGATGGCTCGTAAGCCAAAGATGGCTCATGGGCCAAAGACAACATAAGAATCAATTTAGGCTCACAAGCCAAGAGATTTTCATCAACTTTAACATCTCTTCTAATAATTATTTCATTGGAATGAGGTTGAAGAACTCAGTAACCATTGACATCTTCAGAATATCCAACAAAAACACACTTCTCACTTTTAATCTATAATGATTTCATTTTCTCATCGGGAATGTGAGCCCATGCTATACTACCAAATACATATAATTGTATTACATATAGCTTAGTCTTAGTCGAGGCTTCTTCTGGTGTTATATTTTTTAAATATTTTGTGGGAGTGTGATTTACTATGTAATTTGCACAGTTGATGGATTCTACCCAATAATGAAGACTTAATCCCTTAGATTGGATCATACAATTAGTCATTTCTTTTAATGTGTGATTATTTCTCTCATCAACAACATTTTGATATGTTGTATATGGAACAATATTTTGCATTTGAATTCCCTATGCAATGTAGTAACTTGAAAATTTGGTGTTCACATATTCACCTCCATTATCCATTGTTAACCTTTAAAGTTGATGTCGAGATTTGTTTTTACAATAGCCTTGTAAGACAAAAACATGTCAAAAACTTCACTCTTTAATTTTAAGTAAACTCAAGTGCATTTGGAGAAGTCATCAATGAAATTTAAGAAGTACTTGCACCAAGAGAAAAAAGGAGAATAAAGAAGACCACACAAATGATTGTGAACAAACTAAAAATGGGCGAAGGCATGCCAAAAGGAATGTTTGTCAAAATTGTCTTGATGATGTTTGTTGAGAACACAAACACCATCTATGCAAGAAATGAGAGGAATATCAATCACCATATTTTTATTACATAGTTGCTGCAATGAATGATAATATAGATGACCAAACCTTTCATGCCAAAGTTTGCTCAAGTCATCACTATGAACAACAAAAAATGATGGAAAAGGTGATGACCCAAGTTGTCAAATTTGTACAACATGGTAATATCATCAACAATTATAGTTTCTAGGACATGCTTAGGATACTTTAAATCCTTGATTACAACTTGGTGAGGTGAAACTTCTACGATTTTACCTTCACCTGAATGAGTGATATTTTGTACTAATAGAAGGTTGTAGGAAATACTTGGAACACATAATACATCATTGAAATGGTCATTATCTACCTAAACTATTCCATACCCTATAACACTAAGAGATCTATCATCACCAACAAATATTTGTTTAGCCTTGCATTCATTAAGAGTAGAAAAAATGGCTCTATCCTTAGCCATATGATAAGATGCTTGAGAATCAATAATCCACTCATCAAAAGAAGAAGAAGTAGATGTTGCATTGAAAGAGAAACCAAAAGAAGAAAGTGCATGTCCATGATAAGAAGAGATAGAAGAAGAAGAATCAAGATCGATGATGTGATTCTTTATTGTTTCTTCTAAGGATTCCATATTTTTAAAACATTTAAACTCTAGATGACCATCAAACCCACAAAAGTTATAATGCGTACCAGGCTTCTTACTTTTTGTTTTTGGTCCTTTGAAACCATTGTGAGTAGAAGTTGTCTGAGAGGGTTTGGGACCCTTGTTTTGCTTATTGTTATTGAAAGGATGTTGCTTCTTTGGATTCTTAGTTTTGTCATTTTGTTGGGCCACTAAGTCTTTGTTAAATGTACCTATAGTGTTGATCACTCCAAGTTGAAAGAGCTTATCTTGTTCTCTAATCAGATAATCATAAAACGTATCAAGAGTGGGAGCTTGGTAAGAACCCCCTAGAGCATTTATGGTGGCATAAAAGGTAGATATAATGACAAAATATGCATTACCAATCTTAGAAAGAATAACATATATATGCATCGATCATCCTTCAGATCTATTTTATAGTATTGAAGTAAAATTATAAGTGTTTTGAACTTATATAAATAATATTCAATGCAAGAGAAATTATTTGTACTTAAAGTCATTAACTGATTTTCAATCTGGTGGGCTCAAATCACATTGTGTTTACCAAGTACGACTTCTATCTTAGCCCAGGATTCACTTGGGTAATCAACTCCTTAAAGGTGAAATCATAAGTTAGGATAGATGGACATTCTAATTAATCCACATGCTTCATCATTTTTATTATCCTATTTGGATTTATTTTCATCCTCAATGGGGACTTGTTCTTTTACCAAGGTAATCCACTATAATCATTTACTTCTTAGTACATCCTCCATATGGGATTTCCATGAGAAGTAGTTGGTACTTGTAAGAATAAGATGACTTGGAGAGTCCATATTAAAAAATGTATATTATATGGATTCAAAATTTGAAAGTCACTATATAAATGGAAATCTCTCTAAAAAATAAGTTGATAAAAAAAAAAGCATTGAAAATGGACTTCGTATGTGAAAGTTATTCCCTTTAAAAAAAAGATGTAAATGGTAACCAAAGCACCACATGGCCGAGTTAAAAAAAAATCCCCTTCCTTCTCTAACTTTTCCTATAAGTTCACTTTTACAAATAAGTTACTTATGAAGTGACCCACTTTTATATAATAAATGAAAATTTCACTTTTACAATGAAGTTACTTTATAAATTAAAGTTGCATGCAAAAAGTAACTAAACAAAAACAAGTGTATCATGGAAGCTTAGTAGTTGTCGAGTAATGGACTAAGTTTCCATGCTGGACATGTCCACTCTGCTGAAGAAGCCTATAATATATCTTTTCTATGTGATGTGTCAATGCCTAGATGTGACTTATTGTTTTCTCCTTGAGGGGAAAGCTCCATGAATCCACGAGTCTCAACCTCTCAGGTATATAGGTCGTACATTTTCCCTCGTTGGCTTCTATGTTATATGAATGTTTGGTTGTTGTCTCTATCTTCTCAAGCATCAATTGGCTTGATATATGTCTATGCTTGAAGCAATGACATAGAAATCATTATTCAAGCCGGGTGGTTGTGCTGGATGATTTGTGCATGGATCTAGCATTAGCATTCCCTGAAAACAAAATGAATATAGGTATCTAATTGTATGGAAAAATAATAAATTTGAGTTCAATTCCCAAAAATATATTTCATTTATATAAAAAAAAACATTAAAAAAGAAGAGTGGTGTTGGAGGAATACCATCTTCTCTATTAGAGAGCATGTGAGCATGTGGAAACTGTAGAAATTTCATTATGAACACAAATTAAACACGTGTTCCTTGAACATGCTCACATGTCATGGTTGTGCATGATACTTATGTTCTTTGAATCATGTTTTTTATTCAAACATTGGAAGAAGATTTTTCTTCTACAGATAAAAAAATAAACGCGGAATATTGCAAGACAGAACGTTTATATGGGCAATTTTTCCTATTACTGAGTGTAGAGTGGAATACATTCTTAAATTTCTCACAGGGAAACTTTCATTTAAACAATCTAAAAGGGCATGTTTTGCATACAAAATATTTCTATATCATTAAATAACTTGGACTTCAGATTTAATTTTTTCTTTTCATGCAATTTCGTGCTATAATTATCTTTTCTTTTCGTGCTGGTGGATCTGAAATCATATGAAGGGAAGATGTAACAGAATCAACTGCCTTTACCCTTGGTATAGGATTTAGTATAAGAGTTCTTGTTGGAGTTAAGTTAGCTCCCATGCTATCTTTTCTAAGATATAAAAGAAATTTTATTTGAATTTCTGTTTTCATATAATGAAATACAATATGTATAAAAGCAAGTTTATAAGAAAGGAAAAAATAAGTCACCTCGCACGCATGGGCAAGCATCATGAGCACCTTTCAAATCAAACTAATGAAACTATCATCATGAAAATAAAAATTCAATTGCATTGTCAAAGGAGAGGATGGCTTATGTCTAACATGTTAAATATAATGTAACCTCAACAGTCTGACTGTACACTGCCAGCTGTACTGGACAGTTGTACTTTCTATTTTTGTCTTGCTTGAGCATATTTACCTCAGCCATCTCCCATTGCATTGTAGTTTCTTCAATCTTCTCATAATATCTTCTTCATACATTCCAATATACCATTCTATTCTTTTCTCTCTGCATTTCTCTTCGCTTCACAATTTATCATGGTATCAAAGCTTTAGCAGTAAGCCTCTTCACACAGGCTGGAGAGCAACATGATCCTCACAACGCAGAGCTTCACGGATCTTGAGAGCACGCCACACAGATTTTTCACAAATCTTGGAGAGTTGTCTGTAATACTCTCAAAAGATCAATGTAGGAAGCTTGCGGAGGAAGCAGAGCGTACAATGCTCGAAAGATCCAGGACGAAGAGAACGCAGAAGAAGAAACAGTAAATATTCTTGTAATTTTCAAGAATCGTCAAAGATTGATGAAGAAGATCTATAGAACAGAAGAAAATTTAAAGAACTCGGAGAATTTGTTCAAATTCGTTAAAGATTCCTCCAGAAGGCAGAATCGCTTAAAGTTTTTCGAAATTCGCACAAATCTGTCAAAGATTCTATAACAGAACGAAGAATTCATGTATTTCTTTCAAATCTTTGAAAGATTCATGAATCTTTCTTCCACAGTAGTAAAGAACGTGTCTTGGGTGAAAAGAGAAACCATTAAGGCCATAAGATTTGTCCTGAGAACGTATCCGACGTGAGAAACTAGTTCAGAAGGGACGAGGAGAGCACGGAAAAGGAGAAATCATTTCAGCCGTCAGATCTTGCGCAAAGGACTAACAACAGTTGGATCAGCAAGAAGGTGCACGAGGTTTAGTCCTATGCAGCACCAAGGAGAAATTTTCAACTTGTGAAGTCGTGAAATCCCGACATCATCTGTACCGTCCATCAAGAGACACATGGCAAAATCTCGAAATTTCGTGACTCGCAGGTGTAAAGGTTAGAAGACTGCTGTGAGAATTCATGAATCCCAAAATCATGAGTCATTCTGCACTATTGGATCAAGAAAGATCGTGAGTCATCGATCTTATCTCATTGCAAAATCGGGAATCGGGAGTTGGATGCACAAAGGTGATTGCTCTCCAAAAACTCTGATACGCGATATCGCGAAATCCCAAAAAGATTACAACCGTCCATCTTAGAGGACAGGTGGCAGTAGATCAACGCATCATCACATCGGCATATCGGAGTTCGCGGTTTTGAAAGACCGTCGCAACAAGACTTCGAAACTCACAAAATCATGATACGCGAAATAGTGATCAGATCTCATCTGTCCATTTGTTTGGACACGTGGAGGACATCAAGGAAACCATCAACGTTTCGACATTTGGTGTTTCAAGTTGACAGAGAAGTTGATCGCAAGCTGTGATATCCCGAGGTTGAATCAGGACCGTCCATCTTTCTAGGATGCATGGCATAAATCCGAGGACTCGGGAAAAGTCCCGAAAAGGAAAGGGCCATCAGCACATTGGGATTTGGTGTTTTGGGAATCCTGAGGACAAGAAACACGAGCACTTCAGAACTTGGAAGTCTCAAATCCCAACAGGAGGTTAACTTCGTTGTGGGGCCCAGCTATCGTCATCTCATCAAAACCGTGGGATCAGGAATCTCCATAGTGAAATCCCTGATGCAGATTTGAGTCATCCATCTATTGGGACGCGTGGTAGGAATGAAGTCCATCGGCATTATGGGATTCAGAAAATTGTGGATCCTAACGATGAGATGTCTGGTGTATTTGAAGTCTCGATTTCACAAGCAAGGATCAGGTCCGTCCATCATAGGAGGACGCGTGGCACAGATCGAAGCAATCGGGAAAAGTCCTGAAAGGACAACGCCATCAGTAAATCGGAGATCGGGGAATCGAGGAGTCAGAAGAACTCGTCATCAGAACTCACGAAATCCCGATTCGCAATATCCTGATAAGATCTGGACCGTCAGATCACAAGAAGATCTAGACCGTTGAATTGTCCAAAGGCAATTTTTCACATTTCAACGATTTGAAAGTCAAAGAGCCTGAAAATCCCATAGCGCTTTAACAGTAAGGCGTGTGGTCACATTGCAAGAAGACTAAAGGCCAAATCAAGCCCGATAAGCTCCCTTCGGCCATCAGCAAATCGGCAAATTGGCGATCGGAGGTAAATACAAGATTTCCCTCTTTTTTTTCTGCAATTTTTTTTATGGCGTCGTCTAGCAATTTAGGACCATCTCAGGGTCCGATTCTTCTAGGAAAGAATTACGAATTTTGGTCTCTTCGGATGAGATCGTTCTTGCAAGCACAAGAGTGTTGGGAACCAGTGGATCTTGGATATGTGGAACCAGATCCAGTCACCCTCGCTGCCATGACAAATGTGCAGAGAATTGCTCAGGAAACACTGAGGAACAAAGAGAATAAAGCAAAATTCTAGATTCAAAATTCTGTGGATGACTCGATTTTATCGAAAATCACAGGCGCTGGTACTTCAAAACAGGCCTAGGACATCCTTAAATCTTCCCACCAAGGAAATGACAGGGTCAAAACAATTAAACTGTAGACCTTGTGGACACAATTCGAGACTCTGAGGATGACAGAGTCCAAAAATGTGGATCAGTTCATGACCAGAGTCATGGGCATCGTGAACCAGATCAGACTGATTGGTGAAACCATCATTGATCAATGAATTGTTGAGAAAATTCTCAAAAGTTTACCAAATAAATTTGAAATGGAGGTCATAGCAATCCTTGAATCCAAGGATCTGTCAAGATTTTCAACAGATGAACTAATTGGTTCTTTGGTGACACATGAGACTAGACTGCATCTTACAAATGAGTCAATCTCCAATGCTTTCAAAACTCAATTATCCTTCAGTAGAGGGAGAGGCAGAGGAAGAAGCAGAGGTTACCAAGGAAGAGGGAGCAATCCAAATAACTCTCATTCCACTGGAAGTAACAGACAACAATATCTGAATCAAAATTTCCAAGGTCAAAGACATCAACAACAAAATCAACATCAGAATTTCCAGCCTCAAAGAGGCAGAGGGAGAAGATCAAATGACAAATCAAGCTTACAATGTTATTACTGCAAAAAGTATGGGCACTATGAATCTGAATGCAGGAAGAAGCAAGTAGATCAGCTCTCAGGTAGAGCACATGTGTCAAATCATACGGGAGACACCTCAAGAGGTATGTTTCTCTCATGCCACAAAACTGAACAACAACCTAAAGATCTCTGGTTGTTGGATCGTGGATGCAGCAATCACATGACAGGTAACAAAGAATTACTTTCCTACATTGATTCTTCAATCTCATCTGATATTACACTTGAAAATGATTACTTAGTCAAGGTTCAAGGAAAAGGAACTGTTCCTATTCTTACTAAACAGAATGTAAAGAAAGACATATATAATGTCTATCATGTTCCAGATTTAAAATATAAGTTTCTAAGTGTAGGATAGCTCATTAAACATGGCTATAAGGTACTTTTTGAAGGAACATCTTGTAAGATATATGAAAAAATCCCAAGCATAAAATTGATTTCTGAAATCCATATGACTCCCAATAGGATGTTTCCCCTTACCCTCAGAACTACAAATCTGAGTCAACCCTATGCACAAAGTGCATCAACCCTGAATGAAACAATGGTTTGGCATACAAGATTTGGACATCTACCATTTCAGAGTCTAAGTCTTCTTCAGAAAAACTCCATGGTCAAAGGTCTACCTATATTTAAAGAGAAAATTCCCCCATGTGAGTCTTGCATACTTGGAAAACACAAGAGAACTAGTTTTCCACAGTCTTCCAATCAAGCCAAACAACATCTTGAACTTATTCACATTGACCTATGTGGACCAATGCAAACAGAGTCAATAGGTGGTAGTTCTTACTTTCTAACGTTTATTGATGATTTTAGCAGGAAAATATGGATCTATTTTCTCAGACACAAGTATGAAACTTCTGCAAAATTCAGAGAATTCAAGGCAGAAGCTGAAAAACAGAGTGGAAAATATATCAAAGCACTCAGGTCAGATGGAGGAGGAGAATACAACTCTAGAGAATTTGCAAATTTCTGTAAATCACAAGGCATTATCATGCAAACAACAACAAGGTATACTCCACAGCAGAATGGAATGGCTAAAAGGAGAAATCAGACAATAATGAATATGGCAAGAACACTTCTTAAAGAGAAACACTTGTCAAATACTTTTTGGGTTGAAGCAGTAGCATGCTCAGTTTATCTCCTGAATAGATCACCAACCACCAGTCTAAAGATGAAAGTTCCCCAAGAAGCATGGAGTGGAGCAAAGCTCAATGTAGCGCATCTAAGGACATTTGGATGCATAGCATATGCTCACATACCTTTTGAATTAAGGAAGAAGCTTGATGACAAAAGTGAGAAATGTATTTTCACTGGATATAGTGAAACATCTAAAGATTATAGGCTTTACAATCCCATCACCAAGAAATTCATTCTCAGCAGAGATGTACAATTTCTGGAAAATCAATTCTGGAATGATTCAGAAAATCAGCAAGTGGACAGTCAAAATCCATTGTTGCCAAGTTCTAAAAACGCAGAAAATTCATAACAGCAAGTACCTCAAACTATTCTTCCAAGATTGCAAGTACAAATACAACCTTAACACTCTCAGGGTAACTCAACTTCCATCAGAGAATCATTCTCTAAACCACAGAATCAGAGAACTCGAAGTTTGAGAGAAATC
The DNA here is from genome assembly GCA_009831015.1 of Picea engelmannii. NCBI lineage: Eukaryota > Viridiplantae > Streptophyta > Pinopsida > Pinales > Pinaceae > Picea > Picea engelmannii. The sequence continues at coordinate 178,165 of ML786873.1, read as the reverse complement.
CATCAGCAGTTGGATGACTTTGAGCAACACAATCTTTTTGCTTTAATGTCATGTCAACCTACATCCTTTAAGGAAGCTGCTAAGGAGCCACATTGGGTTCAAGCCATGAACCAAGAAATTGACTCCATTGAGCAGAACAAGACATGGGATCTTGTTGATTTTCCAAGACACAAGAAGAGTATTAGTGTCAAGTGGGTTTACAAAACTAAACTCAATGAAAAAGGGCAGATTGAAAAACACAAGGCAAGGCTTCTTGCCAAAGGATTCTCACAACAACCAATTATGGTGAAACTTTTGCTCGAGTAGCAAGATTAGACACTGTAAGGACTCTATTGACAGTTTATATATTAAAAATTTATATATTAATGTTTTGACAGTTAATATAAAGGTTCGGAATTTTAAATAGAATTAAAAAATCATAAACTTTAAAAGTGCAATCACAAAAATAAAAAGAATATATCAACATCCAATATTATCTTGTTGTACACAAAAAGTGGATGTGTATATGAAAAAACAAAATAATCTTGTAATGCAATACATAGCCTTCATTTCATACACTCGATGGAAGATTTACGTTGGAATTTAGCACGCAATTTTTTAGGTCATGGAAATTTTGTATAGAAGATAGTTCGGAGGGCTTAGGCCTGCAAGTGGATTGGAAAATCCAACCTCGTCCAGTCTTTTAGACTCCGGGAGGTCTCAGATTCAAGTCTTATTGTTTGGTCGAAAATGAGTTAGCTGGGGTATTTTCAGCAAGGTGGTTGGTCCTGATCGCTGTAGGAGGACCTTGGATCTGTTGAAAGATACGTCCCTCCAAGTGGCAACCGACGGGTTATCAATGATTTTCCGGAAGATGTAAACCAAATCAATTGTGGAGCTTTTGGACTCCGGAAGGTCTCAGATTCAAGTCTAATTGTTTGGTCGAAAATGAGTTACTTGAGGTATTTTCAGTAAGGTGGTTGGTCCTGATCGTTGTAGGAGGACTCTGGATCTATTGAATGATACGTCTCTCCAAATGGCAGCCGACAGGTTATCAATAATTTTCCAGAAGATGTAAACCAAATCAATTGTGGAGATTGAACCTCTCTTTGTGAAAAAAAAAACATAGTTCGGAGAATTCAAGATGAGAGTTTAGAGAATTCTGTTTCCCACAACTTTCATTGTTATTCATATAATATTTGTTCCAACACATCTAACCTGCTCTGCCCCATTTGTCCATAATTTTGTATGAGATTAGTAATAACACGCGTGGCAGTGGAATAGTGAGGATTTTGGTTTTTATGAAAGAAAAAATAATAAACTCATAGTCTTAATTATGTTACAAACAAACTTCATTAAATATTTAGCCTGGCCATCAAAACTTGGACTGGTTAAAATCATAGCATCCCTACAAATTCCCTAAAATAGAAAACAATATGGTTTTGTATCATCACTTTTCTACGTATCTCAGCACACCTCCAACCATCTAAATGATTATGGAGTCAAGGAGTAAGGCTAATGGCTTGGGAGAATCTAAATCTAACGACGAGAGAGTTAGGATTGATGGTGTTGCTATGGCAAGGCCACCAAGTCAAAACCCTAAGGGGAGGAGGCTCATTCCGGTGTAGCTAAAGCTAGGCCTCATGCTCCTCCCTCTTTCCTTAGAACTCTTTGGCAAAACGACTAGCTTTA
>ML786873.1:147230-169402 GCA_009831015.1 Picea engelmannii | reverse complement strand
AGTGTAGCGCCTCACTCCAAGAGAAAATATCCAAGACAAAAGATGAAAAGAGTCACTCTCACAAGAGAGCAAGTTATGTTATGTTCAAATGAGGGTAAAACGTCCTCTATTTATATCATTCTCATGACCTTTAATTAAAATTTCGTCATTAAAAACAGCCGACAAGGCTGACTTTACATTATTCAATTATTTGTCACATTACATGGTAAAAATGTCAAAAGTGAGCTAAAAATGGAGACGTCAGGCCCCTATAGGGGGGACGTTGGCCCTTTCAGGGCATAATCATCATCCAGCAAGCCAAACGTTAGCCCCTTTGAGGCTCCTGCAACCTGCCATGTGTGCCAAACAAGCCCAGCACACTGCCATCTGCTCCAGAAAATGTCCAGCTAGTCCTGGGTGGAGTCCTATCCACCAAGACCATTGTCCCATCTGTAAGGGGTTGATCCCCATAGGTCAAATCTCTGCCAAAACGTCCTGATGAGGGAGTCCTTCTTCTTCTTCATGCAAGGGGTCATCCTATCTCTGTCTTGCCTCTGCCATACCAGCAACCATCTGATTGGCTCTTCATCCCCATGGAGGTCCGAGCTAATCATCTCCCCATGTGCACCGATCCTCTGCTACTTGTCCGTCGGGCATGGTCCTGCACATCAAAGACTACGCCCTCCATGGGCTCATCAGTCCTAGACATCATAGCAATGTAAATCATATCTCATCATTAAAATTATCAAACATATGCATGAAATCCCTAACAAATCTTCTAAGAGCTCAAAGACATTACACAGACCCACTATACAAAGCTAAGGAAACCAAAAGGACAACCTATTGGGCTAGTACCCACAAGAAATAAAAAGTTTCCTCAAAGGATCATTCAAGCCATGTGTAATGAGATGATATGGTTTTAGGGATGTCCAGCCATAGTCAGACCAAGGGCTGGTGTTGTCTGTGGGTGCCTTTGTAGGAGGCAAGCTGTACCCGTCATGGATGTAATTTTTCCAAGCCCTTTTTGCCTTATCTTTCTTTTATTGATTTTTTACTACAAGCCTTGACAAAGAGGACACTGCCTTGGTTTGGTGGCCAGAGCTGACAGCGTTACCCACTAGTATCCTCGCGGAAATGAGAATCCTGGCTCGTGATGAGACCCCCTTTCCTTTGGCCATGCAACCAAAGGTCACTGCCCTGGTTTGGTGACTAGATAGTGGTAATGTCATACTGCTAAATACCTATGAACATAATGGGCTAGCTCATGATGAGACCTCCCATCCTCTTAGTTAGGTATTGCATTTATTTATTTCATTTTTTCTTAGGGTCCCTTAGTTTCTTATCGAGAGGCTTTTTATTTCCTTCTCGGGGATCCCCTGGGCAAAGAATCTCTAGGTTTTCATTTCCTATAGCTTTTATCTTTTACCAGCTTCTTTTACCCCCTGGGCCTTTAGCCCCTTCTTCCCACAAGACAAAATGTACCCCGGAAGGTCATCCTAATGGCCAGACTAGGGGAAAGGGATGGATGAGTGGGATATAAGATGAAAAAGTGATAAGATGGTGGGAGCGGACGATGGCTCTGCAAACCCCCCTTGGTGGCTAACCAAAACCCATGAATACCAGCTTGCTAAATTACCCCATCAATCACCCCAACAGTGGTCAAGTGGATTAGTGTAAGATCCAAGCAGTCATCCGAAATGGAAGGAACCTAATGCATATATAAGAAGGTTATAATGATCAAATATGACACATACCATGATACCTCGGACCAATTACCTCATGGAGCAAGAGTCCTCTCTGATGCAAGCCCAGGCCGATAGTGATGGAAGCTGGTACTGTTGACAGGACATGTCTGGCCGAGAAGAAGAAAGATGGGCCCCCCAGGGCCATGCTCAAGTCGCTCCTGCTCTCGGTACTCCATGTCTAGGACCATGTGGGCCTCGAGACATGATCTCCTAGTTATCCCTAGATATCGGGGATAACATGATGTAAACAACATTTTATGGTTTTGGAACTCATCATATTTTCAATTACAGGTGCAATGGGATGAAAGATGCACAATTCGATGACCAGAGAGATTTTTTCCTTGGGAAATAAAGTCATTTGTGGAACCTCCTCTAACCCCTCAACCAGTACCCAGGAACAAGAGACCCCAAAAAATGTGTTTCCTTCATCCACAAACTAGTCAATGCTTGGTATACATTTGTATTCATTATGTGATACACAACGTTATATTGTTGAATGCACTGCAAAACTCTATCTCATATTTGTTTCTTCCTTTGTAGGTTCTTGTAAAACCTTAGTTGACTCCACCATGGTGCTCTGGTATACTAGGACATTGCAATGTTAAGACATGAAGCCGACCAAAGTCAGTATTGTAATTACATATCTAATTCAAAGGCAAACACCATGGCATCAAGGATGTTGTGTTAAATTGGAATCTTGTTTCATAATCAGGGGATAAAATGAGATCAATGATTTAGAGGTAGAGTCCAATTCTAAGTCTAATAATGGGATGATTCTATTAATATCTAATGTCAAAGTAGAGAAGAAGTTTCAATTTTATCCTTTGTATGTATATGTCTCTTTGCAACACAATGTAAATTATTTCACATATCTACATGTAGGTACTTGATCTCCTAATGCATAAGCATTTACAGAGAGAAATATAGAGCAATTGTGCAGGTGGACACAGACATTATGGATATGTTCATTGCTTCTACTGCATAAGCAACAATGACTCAACTTTGATTTGTAAGATAAATCCAATTTCTTTTTCAATTTTTTCTATAACATAGAGAAATATTTGATTGAATGACTTACAATAGAATAACACTAGTGTGGTTTCTCTAGCCATGGGTGTGTTTCCTGCTCTTCATGCTCCTCCAGTTGTGTCATCACAAAATTTGATTTGGAAGCCATGGTCATCAGTATTCTTGAGTCATTCTTGTGAAGGACGTTATATTTGCAGTTGATGCATAGTTGTAAAGGCAGTGTTGTGAAGGTTGTGTGAAGGAAGTGGAGGCAGAGGCGAAGCCTTTAATGAAAGATCAACATGAAACCTGATTATTTGTCAAAATTGTTTAAAGCCCTAAAATAAGTGACTGTCAAGAATCGCCTTCATCCAAGCTTTTAGTCATCCCAGCTTTGATAAACTTAGGCTATCTAACATTACAAAAAATGCATAATGCATTATGCATTTATGGAGAAGACTACTTACACAAAACTTTGGTCATGAAACTTAGGTTATCTAACATGGAATAAATGCATCTCAGCAAAAACTTAGGTTATCTAACATGGAATAAATGCATCTCAGAATTAACAAGTCGAATATTTTGGCCAATAGTCTCATGATAAAAGAAATTTAATTATAATAAACAAATAACTATTTTGTTTCTCCTATGTACAACTTTGGAAAGAAGAAAAAAATTTAATAGTCAAAGGAAAAGTAATTGGAAGTTAGCGATGAACCGATCACTAGAGTCCTGGTCTTTGGCAGGGACTAAGAATATTAAAGTAATTTATAGTGATTCACTTTTACAATTTAATTGAAATGCACTTTACAATGAAGCTATGAGATAACTCAAGTTTGCATGAACTTTTCAAAAACTAAATTAAAAAAGAGAAACTTGAACTCAATACCTCTTATTAAATAAAACAACTTTCAACCAAGTGAGCTAGTACAAAATGTACATCAGTTTTAATGAAGGGGGAGGAGGGCTTCTAAACATTTTACTCTTTGCCTAGAAGTGCATGCTTACCCTCAAAGCCCTTGTTTTTCCTGCAAAAAACTTCAACAAAGTCGCAAAAAAAATAAACGAAATTAAAAAAAAATGAATCTTTACAATAATGGGGTTAGATCTCGGTTAACTTGTACCAAAAAAATTAAGTTTGATCTATGATTCCATTTTTCTAAGCTCTCAGAAAGCACAAAGAAAAAGAATATGTAGAAAAGAAAACATGTTCTGCTATTTTTCTGATTTACTGAGATTGCATAGAGCGCATAGAAAAGAGCATACATAGACTAGAAAAATCCACACTTTGTTATATGAAAACCCTTAGGGTAGGGTAAACCATACAATCGGTCCTTTTAAGGAAGGGATCCACTCTTAATAACTTTCCTCTTTGAGGGGGCAACCTCCTAATGGTCTATGGTCCAAATACAACCATTCTTCCACATGCCCATTACATTGCTCGTGCCTCCTTATATAATACTAACTACCTCCTAAGAACATTCTAGAGGAGGAACCTTCTAGTAAACCCTCTTACATTTATAATGTTTGCAGTAGGTCTTATTTATTAAAAGTGGCCTCCATACATATTTATGATTATTCCCCTTGGGTACCTCCCTAGGTACCCCATATTGTCCCCCTAGCTACACTACATTATTCTCTCATTGGACCACACGTGGGAGATATTGATAAATTTGAGGAGGTGGTTATAGGTTTTTGGAGTGGTTACAAGTGGTTAGTTGGAGCATTCGATGAAGTGGAATTGATCATCTTTATTTATTTGAGTAGTTCTGATCTGAAAATAGAAGGCTGACTTGTTATGCTATGCAAGCACCCTCTACCTCATAAAATAAATCTTAACAGGACCTTGCTTCATGTGTTTAAAATGTGCAAGAGGGTTTATGTGTTAAGTTCTTGGTTCTTGTTTGCAATGTACATGTGTGAAGAAAGGTTCTTTTACATCCTTAAATATGTGTTATAAATCAATACACAGCCATAAAAAGTGCAGCAATAACACAGTAAACTCACAACAAAAGCAAGATGATAAAGGAGTTCACCCCTCTCTGGGCTACGTCTCCTTGAGCCTCCTTCAATGGACTTGGCTCTTTGGGATTAGTTTGTCAAATGCTCATTACAAGCTTTTTCTCAAATCAAATGGATTTACATACTGTACCATTGAGTTCAGAATACATAAAAACCCCAAATTTGACTGTAAAAACTCTGCAAATGGACAATGGCTCATCCAGCAATGACCTCTCCTACATGTGGCCTCCAATCTTCCCTGAGAAAGAATGAGGTAAAAATACCTGTAGAAGTCCTCCAATGGATCTGAAACCTATCCCAATGTGTTCAGAGAATAATAAACAGTCAGAAATGACTATTCAGTCTCAGCAAATGGACATGTTCTCATCAGAGCAATGCCTCAAACAATGAGGGCTTTAAGCTTCCTAGAGCTTCCTCAAACTTAAATGGTCAAAAACCTGCATTAGAAGTCTTCAAATGCCCGTGAAAACCTCACCAATGGACTCAGAACGTCCAAAAACCCCTATCTGAGCTTTTTCGGCACCTAATTTGGTCAAAAACTCATCAAGTTATGGCCTCTGCCATTTTTTCCCCTTCAAGCTCTGCAACCTGTTCGCCATTCTGCACCTCCCCAAAGTCTGAACCTAGATCTGAGCAGTTTCGGCCACAAAAACCAGCCTCCACGCGCGTCCCGCAAATCACGCTGAAATGTAGAACCGTTAGGGGAACTAAGCCCCCGAATCACGGAGGTAATGGGCGCATGAGCCATGTGGCCATGTCCCACGCACAAATAGAGCTAACCGTAAGCTAGGTTGAATCTTGGCTCGACAGGTGGCGGGCGCATGGTTTTACCCGTTTGAAAATCCACAACACGCGCGCACAAATCTTAAACACAATATAACATATAATTTGCACGCGGTTTGGTTAAAACAATGGTTATATACCATATGTTAAATCCACGGTTCAATATTTAAACACCCGCACGACTTTATATATATGGTCATATATTTAAACAATGGAACCGGGTTAAATGAAATACTCCCGCGCCAATATTAAACAATGGTTTTAATAACCATTTTAAAACTTAACCACGCGTAGTCATATGGCGATGAATGTGACCGGGGCTGTGTATAAGGTTGAACTCCCGCGCTAAAGAAATGGTCATATCAATGTGAATGTGACCGGGGTTATGGCTCCGTTCCAAACCCAAACTCCGTGCCCAAAACATGCGGTCGTATAATATAACGGAACCATAAAACAACAACTCCCGCGCGCGAATTGTTACACGGCTTGGTCGTGTGGTGTTATAATGTGACCGCGGGTCAGGGCTAGCCCCGGCCCGTTCTCCCCGCCAACATTTAAACATGCCACCTTAAATATTTATAAGCCCGTACGTATATCAAAAGCCAATGCGTGGTATAGCGGTTGGCGTAGGTCTGTGAAAGCGTTTGCATGTGGGAAGGTCCAGGGGTCAAACCCCGCAGTCTCCATATAACTTTTAAATGACCAAATTAGCCAAACTCGAGGTGCCACGTGGCAGCCTTTGATTGGACCACGTGGCGCCCTAACATTCGTCCAACTAGATGCCACGTGTCAGCATATAATTCGTCCACGTGAACCAGTAAATACCTGACACATCACCTGCCACATTGACTGTATCGTTGCCACGTCATCTCGGCCACGCAGACTGCTGACGTCAGCATGTGCCACGTGTCTCACCCACGTGTCACCCATCCAGTGGTGACACGTGTCACTTCTAGATTGGTCAAACCATATCCCGAAAATGCCAAAATGCATGACATGTGTCACACCCAGGAGATGCCACGTGTCCCGTATGGTCCTGCCACGTCACTGTACGGCCGCCACGTCAGTTGTACGGCCTGCCCAGTCAGCATCAAAATTTTCCTGTTTGGCTCGGCGAACAGACCTTGATAACTTCTCCATACGGACTCCGTTTGCGAAAATAAATATACCGCCGGAATCACAAGAACGAGACGGACGCAATGGCACCGTTTTCGTCGCATTCCGAGCACTTTGAAAATTGACCAAATTTTAGACCCCTGGTCCAGATTCTGATCAAGTTCTCACCCTGAGGATGCCACATGTGCCACTTATCATCAGGTTCTCTCTTAGACAACTCACATATGTGGGAGTGACATCATTCTTTGGAGTTGGTTATTTCACCTTTGGATCCCTTATCTTTGGGGAGTTGGTTAGAGGATCATTGGACCTTGTTTGACTCACCTCACTCTTGGACATTGGCACATATTTTGAGGGGCACATCTCTCTTAGTTCTCTCTAGTCGACATGTGTAGCTTTTATTATTGTATTTTGGACCATTTGAGAGGTTCACTTTGTCTCGGAGGGTTTTGAGGGATATTTTATCCCACTTGTTGTGTTTTTCCCATGGTTTTGACTGGGCGAATGGTTTTTAGATCATGGTATTGAGCTAGCACATTGTATTATGTATTGTATTGAGGAGGCTCCTTAGTTATAAAAGGAGGAGTCCTCTCTCATTTAAATCATTGGAGATTAACGAGAAACTGGATTAACAAGTTCTTATGCATCTATTTTTTTCTAAGTGAGTGTTTAACTATTTTTCAAGGATTTAGATAGAAATTTTACAGGTTTGTTGGAAAACTAAGAAACTACAAGGACAAAGAAGGGTGACATGCTCCTCTTGGAAGGGTAACTGAAGGTATAGTAAGGCTTTCATTCCCCCTTTGACCATTAAAGAATTGGTTCATTGCATTAATGTAGGATTTCCTAGGGCTCTTCCCCTTTTTCCTTGGCCAACCTTTGAGATCACCTTGTTATTACTTGAAGAGGCTTCTTCATGGACTAATCCCCCCATCCAATCTTGAAGAGAACCATTTAACCCTAGATAATTCTTGAGAGGAAATCATGTGGGTGCTATTAATGTTGTCCTATCCGTTTCCCTAAGCTTCACCTAGATTTGTTGTAGAGACCTCATATCTCTCTCTAGGAACTAGTTTATCCTTGTCTCCAACAACTCAAAAAAAAGTTTTCCCTTTTTTTTTTTTTTTGCAATATAGTGTTCGTATCGTCCCATTTATTGTCTAGATTTCTTAGGCTTCAATGATACATCTGACGATTTAATCATGCTAACTTGCTCTGAGAGAATATTTTTTATGGTTGGCATGTGAGGGTTTTAGATCTAGTTATATTTGTTAAATTCTTCTAAAGGATATAACCCTTGGTTTAATAAGGCATCTCTAATTTGAATTAAGCTTAACCATTTGGTGGATTCCCTAAGTGCTTGGAAAATGAAAGAATCCTAACTATAATTCTTGCAAAATTGAAATGTATTCATGATTCATGCATTCACATATAATAAAATATGAAAGAGCAAGTATAACAAGTTTGATTTCTTGTTGTCCCATCTTTGGTTAAATGCTTGGATTGAGGTCCTATCAATTTGACTGACTCTATCATTTTTGTGCAAAGATATACGGGGATCTTTCTCTAAATTTTCTTGATCAACAAATCAAAGTGATAGAGAGTTGAAAAACCTTTCCTACTTGTTGAATGTAGCTTATTTTTTTGTCACTACTCAAAGGTTAATTTTGTTGTACAAAACTGCATAGATATATTGTATTTTGATTATGGCATAAAAATCCTTTACATGCACATACTTTAGCATAATATTAATCTGCATAATATCAAGTAACTAAACGAGACCTTGGTGGGTCAAATGACCTCATAAAAGTGCAGATCGTTACTTCTTTTCTATCATTATTCGAGGGTTCTTTCATTGTCCAAATACTGTAGAGACTAGAGTGTGTATAGTGATGATGATATAGCTATCTTTTGGGTAGCATTTTGGTGATTTTTTGCTTTGCATACCCGAAAGGAACAAATGGATTTTTAATGTTTGCCAATGAATTAGCTTTAATTACAAAACGCCATCTCTATTTTCACTGGTTTGAGGGTTTGATTACTGTCATTTCTCTAATTGTTGATGTTACATGCATAGTCTATGATGAATCTTACATTACTATTTTGGATATTTAATTGATCTCATGATACATTAATTGGAACATTAATATAGGAGTAGGCTAATTTGGGAGCAATCTTCTCTCCGGAGTTACTTTTCCGGTAGGTCTTCCGACGACTTGCTTTTATATTTCCGGCCAATGTAGAACTCTGATCGATTTTATGAGCATCTGGGTTGGTTTAAAATGGGGAAAAACCCCTTGGGTATGGTTCTGAAATGCATGAAACTTTGATCCATGCGAAAATCAGACTATCCCTGAAAATCTAACTGGATTTAGGCCCAAAAATGTACCTGAAAAGTGGGTTTGTTTCCTCTCGAGTTAGCCTACTCCATTAATATATGATAGTTCTATCTCAGCTCTAGGACTAAAACTAGATAGTACTCTTTGTTGTTGGTATTTTCTCATTATATAACATTGTTGTGGGTATTTCCTCATTATATAACATTGTTATCTCTGTGATCCTTGGCGTAATACTTCATTGTTTGGCTTTGCAAATCGAGTATTAATATATCATTGTTGGAACACCCATGTATGTTGTCCTATTTCGCTTTCGTGACACTTTACTAGAGCATCGATATTGATAATGATATGGTTTGAATGATCTCATTACAACATCGATATTGATAATGATATGGTTTGAATGATCTCATTACAGCATCAATATTGATAATGATATGGTTTGAATAATCTCATTACATGAATATTATTTTGTTGTCCTACTGGTGTAATAGCAACAATAATCCGTTGTCTAACCTCATTGCCACTTGGATGTTTATATTTTCATCTTTCATTGGTCAAATATGGCATTTAATTTATTAGTCCATGTTGAAGGCGTAGAGGTGCTATAGCGATCGATAATTCGTTGACTTCATATTAGTTTGTCCTTTTACTACAAATATTTGCATAATCTCTATTGTTGGAACTAGATAACTAAAAATATTGATTTGTATATAGTAAAAAATACTATATATGTCATGATCTGATTGGATAACAGGTTGGAGGTCTTATTTACAGCTTCACTATTCCCAATGTTTTATATGTTAGCATATCCAAAGTTTGATCATCTACAATCTTTTTGAATATTTACTATTTTTATTAAAATGTTTAGATATCCAAAGTTTTGAGCATCGAGAGTCATTTTTTTATTGGTTGACTTCATATTAGTTTGTCCTTTGGCTAATTTGTTTTTTGCATAGTCTCTATTGTTGATACTAAGAGGGGGGTGAATCAATATCAAGTACAATTTAAAAACTTTTTCAAATTATACTTCAACCATTCAATTATATCCAATGAGAAATGAACAGTAGTATAAGAGTTACACCCCCCGGATGGGGTGCCTCGCTGTCAATCTGAGCACATGCAAACGTAGCCAATGCACGTGGCGGTGCCAACAAGGCACGCCATTTATAGCGCCATCCCTCCCGGCTGCGAGCAGTTATGCCGAGCCTCGGCCTCCGTAGAGCACTAATACGCGATGGAGCCATTCGCGCGTGGATGGAGCACGGAAGGCCAGTGCATTCAACGCTCAACGTTAATGCTAATGGCCAACTTAAGCATCGTTCATTGTTTTAATCGGGGCAGCAAACCACCCACACTGCTCTCGACTGTGATTAAGATTTTCCAGAATCTTCAAGCCGATAGCTCAGTCCTCCCACTCACCATGCCTCGCATCCGGGGTAGGCCTCATCGAGGCTCAGGCTGGCGAGCACCAAAATCCCGGCGACAGTGTCATAAGAGGTTTGTTCGGGCCCTCCAAGCAGTCAAGAATAAACGCAGAGGAGGAGCCACCCCTGCTTCCCTAACGCCTGGAGCTAGGCCGATGGAGGAGGTTCTGACCATGCTTCCTACCGCCCCTATGACAACCCTCTCCCCTCAAGACACTCTTCTCCCGCAGGACACCACTCCCAATGAGTACAATGCATTTTGTGTCGTGGAGGAGGAGCTTCCAGACCTCGGTATAATGGAGCTCAACCAGGGACAGCCACCGGACTGTGCGACAAGCGAGCAGGTGTTGAATGATGAAAACGTGCACCCAGCAAGGAATTCGCCACCCCCACCGACGCTGCTGCATCACGACCACCTCCAATTGATCTTTGACCTGCGCAGCATGGCGGAGGATCAGGCTTTCAGAACGACGACCATCAGTCAGCGTTTGGATTTGCTCTTTGCTGCTTACTCTGAAGCTTCTCCACCGAGCAGATGTCCCACTTGCGCGCAATCCTTCGCTTTTACAGGCAAGGACGACACTCAGGCAAACTAGGTTCTGGTCTCTCCTGTTTTCTTATGTTTTTCATGTTGCTATGTACTCGAGCTATGGCTCCCCTGGATAGTTACAGTCTAGACTTCTTAGCTACAGTGAACAAAACCCCTGGTTTCCTAAGGGCAGGGTGGCGTCAATATGCGTCTAATTTTGCTATTTTTGGACAAAGGTCAGCTGTCCTGGTTTCCTCTGTTGGCAGGACAGCTGGACCGTTCCTGATAGTTGTATCCCTTTTTGCTTAGCTTAATACAAAGGTTCCACTTTTAGTTAAAAAAAAAAAGTATAAGAGTTACACCAATACACCACAATACACCACAACACACCATGCACAATATATGATAAATAATCAATAGTTATTGTTCAAGGGAAGTAATGACTTCCAAAGGTAGCTACAGCTTCCAAATATAAAGGGAGGGATAAACCTCTAAAAGAAAGATACAATCATCCAATATAAAGAGAGGGTTGACCTCTCCATTCTTGCCCCTTCCTTCCACACAAGAATATATGAGAGATAATAAAACTTTGCATTAAATTATCACCATCAACCAACCATCACATAGAACCTAATAATGCTTCCTCAGACTTCTTCAAATCCTACAATTATTCAATTCTTGGAATACTCTGATCCTCTAGATAATATTAGTCAATGTATTATCTGAAACTCCTCCAAGTTTCACTCCTTGAATCCTCCCAGAAAAGGAGTTATAGAGAAAATGGTAGACCATATTCAATTCTAGTTTATTCAAGAGAGCGAACTTGTACAGCATGCCTCACGCTCAATTTTTAACATAATATTATGAAATTTGTACACAGGAAACTACAATCCATACTATTTCCAATGCAATTGGTCTCACTTCATTTGGATTCTCTATGAAGACATTATGATTGTTTTACCCAGAACACATGTTTATGACTAGCTTCAAGACTAGTCAAAAACCCCATCTTCCACGGAGTGTATCTCCACAATTATAGCGAATAAAGAGATGAAATTTTTAACACAAGTACCTAGATATGTCTTCTCACTACCATACAAATTTCACCATCTAAATCATTCTAGAAAAAAATTTATAGCAAAAATGGTAAGATTACCTGTAAATAACATATCTTAGAACACATCACCAAATGACTTCATCCTTCCTTGAAATCTGGCCTTCTTTACTTCAGATTTCCTCTGAAATTCGACTTGTATCTCCTTGTTCATTGAAAAACTTGTGTGTGTTGAAAAATGAATGTTTAATGAGATGTATTTGTACCCTTTATGTCACTTCCTTTTAACATTAGGGCCAACTTGACACTTTCTTATTTTGTAATTATTTTCTTTAATTATCTTCAGGGATGACTTGTACCTCCTTCTTCAATTCACTTTGTCATCTTCAAAAAATTATTTCTCCTCAACCATGAGGATCCACGTGATGTGCCACCTACCACCAGAAACAACATGATGTATACTATCCATCCATGGGTGTTGTATTTTCATGTGCACTGTCCTTTATGTCCAAATACCTTCATCAATATTGGAGTCCAAAACCAATGACTAGGGTTAACATCAATAACAACAAACCAATCTTCCAAAAATCTCCCCCTTTGTCATTGATGGCAACACTCATGCTCCCCCTATCATCATGATCCCAATTTCTGTCCCCCTTTGACATCAATGGCAAAGGGTGGGGTTTCTCCCCCTAAGTTCAATGGAATAAGGTGACCTTCTTCTTTGGGGATTCTCCCCTTGAACATGTGGCACTCAATAATACTTCATCCTTATTTTTGGTCTTTGGGACTTTTTCTTCCTTTGAATCCTTTTGTGTGGCATTTATCTTCTCTCTCTTCTTCATTTCTAGGATGTATATGTTGTTCGGTCTTCTTGTTGCAGTTGCAACCAATAGTCCTGAGTTATTTTCTTTGATTTTACATTTTCAGGAGTCAAATAGAAGATTGTATCCTTGATCACATATTTTGCTAACATTAAGGAGATTACGGTTCAGATCTTCAGCTAATAGGACTTTTCCTGCTTTTACATTTTCACTTCCAAGCTTTACAGTTCCTTTTCCAAGTATTTTGGTAGATGAGTCATCTTCAAATGAAACATTTCCACCCTGTTTCTTCAAACTAACAAATTTGCTTTGATCTCTGGTCATATGAGATGAGCACCCACTATCTATGAACCATTCATCTTCTTCTTTGCATTCTTTAGTGACCAATGCTATTCGACAGTTTTCATTGTGTGGAATTTCTTTTCTTTTCCATGTTGTAGTTGATATAGGGACATTTTCCATACGATTATCTTCCTTCATCTCTCTTCAATCTTGTTCTTTGTGACCAAGATTATTGCACTTGTAACATACAATATTTTGATCCATTAATGGGTCAAATGGATTATAATTTATGATGACAAGTCTACAAATATTTCCATATCTGTTATTTTCACCATTCATGTAGCTTGTGTAGTTATTCCTTTCATTGATTCTACAATTGATTGCCTTGTGTCCAAAATTTCCACCAGTATAAAAATGTCCAAGAAAGAAATTTGGATACTTGGGAGTAAGTGATCTTCTTTGTGGTGTAGTCCATCTAGGTTCACAATTTATTCTCCTGTAGTTTCTTTCATAATGATATCTTTCATACCTTATGGGAGAGGATCTTCTTGATGTCTCATTCCCTCTGAATTCTAGTCTTCCATCTTGTTGTTCAACTTGCTCTAGAGTGTTGGTTTCATCGTTTTCATCTTCCTTCTCTTGTTTTGTTGTATTCAAACTGTCATTGTATCCTAGTCATGTCTTGTCATTTGGAGATCTTTGACTGCTAAGGATCCCATCTAATTTTTCAATGCTTTTTTCGAACTTCTTCAACTTTTCTATTGTTAATAGTAGCTCCCCTTTTGTGTGATCCAATTATGCTTTCAATTTCTCATAATATTCTAATTGTTCCTTCAAGTTACCAATGGTCTTTTCAAGCCTGTAATTTTGTTCTTCACATCTACTCAATTCACCTTTTAGTATTATGTTTGTGTTTCTAAGCTTGTTATTTTCATTTTCAACATGCTTCAACTTTTCAAGATTCTCATCTTCTTGTTCACTCTCTATGTTGTTTTTGTATTCCCAAAAGGAATCAAGTTTGGTTTCTTCATCTGAATCTTCTTCAGAAATGATTTCTTCTTCTTTAGAACTCTTTTGATCATCATCATGGGTTTATTGGGTTATGAAGAGGACTTCTCCTGCATCATTATCTTTTTCATCACTCTCATCTGAGGAGATGTCATCATCCTTGGAGTAGAAGATCTTTTTATTGTTGAGACTTCTCTTTTTACAGTAGCAATTTTCAACAATATGTCCTATTCTACCACATTTAAATCATTTGAGAGGAGACTTACCTTTGTATCTTCGAGTTCCCTTCTAGAAGCTTCTTACGAAATTTTCTATTTCTTCATCAAGGTCGTTATCCTTGTATTTTGTCTTTTTTATGGTTTTAAAGGTTGCTTCATTGTTTAGCTACTCACTTTATGTACCTGTTCTCATTTCATATGCTATAATAGACCCATGTAATTCATCCATTTTCATTTTGGTCAAGTCCCTAGTTTCTTCAATGGCGGAGACCCTAGCATCATACTTCAAGAGAAGTGATCTCAATACTTTTTGTAGAACCAAGGATTCATTGAGCTCTTCACCTAATCCTATGATAGCATTAACAACTTCATCAACTCTAAGAAAATAGGTTGCAATATCTTCCTTTTCATCCATCTTCAAATTTTCAAATTCTGCTCTATGTCGTTGAAGCTTGACCTACTTAACTTTTGGATCACCTTCATAGATACTCTTGAGTTTGTCCCATACCTCTTTAGCAGTGTTGCAGCCCATCACTTTGCTAGAAATGGCTAGTGCCAATGCTCCTAGAATAACATGTATGGATTTTGAATTACAACTCATAAGCTTCTTCTCATTTGGATCGGTTGGAGATTTATTTGGGATTACATAGCCATTTACAATTGAGTACCAAATGTATACTCCCAAAGTTGTAAGTTTTCACTCTATCACTCCAGTATGAATAATTTCTTCCATCAAATCATTGAATCCCATTTAAAATGTGCTCATGGTCATCCATCTTTGCTCAGGATTTTCCTTCTAGTGGTTAAATTGTTCTGAAGGCAACCTGCTCTGATTCCAATTGTTGATAGTAAGAGGGGGGTGAATCGGTACCAAGTACAATTTTTTTTTTAAAATCAACTTATAATTCAACCATTCAATTATATCCAATGAAAAATTAACAATAGTATAAGAGTTACACCAATACACCATGATACACCATGCACAATATATGAGAAATAATCAATAGTTATTGTTCAAGGGAAGTAATGACTTCTAAAGGTAGCTACAACTTCCAAATTTAAAGGGAGGGATAAACCTCCAAAAGGAAGATACAATCATCCAATATCAAGTGAGGGTTGACCTCTCCATCCTTCCCCCTTCCTTCCACCCAATAATGTATGAGAGATAATAAACTTTACATTAAATTATCACCATGAACCAACCATCACATAGAACCTGATAATGCTTCCTCGGACTTCTTCAACTTCTGCAATTATTCAATTCTTGGAATACTATGATCCTATAGATAATATTACTCAATGTATTCTCTGAAACTCCTCCAATTTTCACTCCTTGAATCCTCCCAGAAAAGGAGTTATAGATAAAATGGTAGACCGTATTCAATTCTGGTTTATTCAAGAGAGAAAACTTGTACAGCATGCCCCGCGCTCAATTTTTAACATCATATTCTGACATTTGTACATAGGAAACTATAACTCATACTGTTTCCAATGCAATTGGTCTCACTTAATTTGGATTATCTATGAAGCCGTTATGACTGTTTTACCAGGAACACATGTTTATGACTAGCTTCAGGACTAGTAAAAAACCCTATCTTCCACAGAGTGTATCTCCAAAATTATAGCGAATAAAGAGCTGAAATTTTTACCACAAGTACCTATATATATCTTCTGAATACCATACAAATTTCACCATCTGAATCATTCTATAAACAAAGTTATAGAGAAAATGGTAAGATGACCTGTAAATAACATACCTTAGAACACATCACCAAATGACTTCATCCTCCCTTGAAATCCAACCTTCTTTACTTCATATTTCCTCTGAAATTCGACTTATATCTCCTTGTTAATTAACAAACTTGTGTGTGTTGAAAAATGAATGTTTAATGACATGTATTTATACCCTTTTTTTCAATTCCTTTTAACATTAGGGTCGACCTGACACTTTCTTATTTTGTAATTCTTTTCTTTAATTATCTTCAAGGCCGACATGTACTTCCTTCTTCAATTCACTTTGTCATCTACAAAAATTCATTACTCCTCAACCATGAGGATCCACGTGACATACCACCTACCACTGGAAACAACATGATGTATACTATACATACATGGGTGTCTTATCTGCATATGCATTGTCCTTCATGTCCAAATAGCTTCATCAATATTGTGTTCCAAAACCAATGATTAAGGTTGACATCAATGACAACAACCCTTCTTCCAACATCTATTGTTCGAACTATTGTTACTATTATTACCATTTTGTTTTTATTGTTGTTGTTTTAAATTATTAGAAAATAATATAATATTTATTTTGCGTACGTAATAGACCTGCCACACTGCATTCTTTCTTAAATTTTTACAAGCACAAGGCCCTTTGGTAGTCCTGACAGACTTAAATGTTTGCCTAATAGGCCTCACAACCTTAAATGTTTACTTACCAGGGTTGTTACAATACATTTTCCTCTTATTGTTTTATGCAATGTTCTCTGCATTGAATATGGTAAATATTGTTCTTCAACGACATTACTAGTTCACTGGTCGATGCTTTCTCATTGCTTGTTCAGTGGTTTCTTGTTTGCCTATTGATTTTGCTCTTGTTTTTCTGTTGGTCTTGTTTTTTTCACGCTTGGGACTCTGCAACCGTGATTGGAAATGTGCTTCTTTCATTCCCCATTGATGGGTGGGTTTTAGTGCCATGTTTACCTTCCTATTCAGTGTTTGTTGTTTGCTATTTCCATTTTGCAAGTGAAAAATTTCAATACTAGAGATGCTTGAGTCAAAATCCTCTTACAAAACATCTTTATGTGTGAGGATAAAATATGATTTCCTTTTTTTATATGTCATTGTGGCCGCGATGGAGGTGGGTTCTGTGTCGAACATTGGCATTTAGGAACAAGACAAAGACAACATTACAGTCATGCTTCTCTTGTCATAGTAGTCACATACAAAGATGGGCTGCAAGAGGATTTTGATGGCTCCCAGTATTGAAAATTCTTACTTGCAAATTGGGAAAAAAACAAAAAATCAATAGGGATGTAACCATGGCATTGAAACTTACTCGTGAATGGGGAACTATAGAAGCGCAGTTCCAATTGCAGATGAAAAATACCAACCTTTCAAACTGCAAATTTCTTAAATGTTTACACAGTAGGAGGCCTTTGGATGATCCTCACATCCTTAAATATTTACTTAGTAGGCTTCACAACCTGAAATGTTTTCTTAACAGGTGTGTTACAATACATTTTCCTCTGATTTTTCGATACAATCTTGTCTACAGTGAATTTGGCCAATATTGATCTTCACCGACATTCCTGGTTGATTATTTGATGCTTAATCATTGGTTCGTTGGATGTTTCTTATTTTTGTTTGATTCAACTTTGGAGAGTTGAGGTCCTACAGTTGCAGTTGGGCCTTTTGGTACTTGTTCATTGGCTTGTTGTTTGCTTCTTGCTCTTGTTTTCTTCAAATTTGCAAGGTTGGGGTCCTGCATCTACAATTGGACCTGTTGTTGCAATTTGCAGGCCAGGGGCTGCACTTCTATCCTTCGCCATTCATCGATGGGTCTCAGTGCTTCGGTTGCATTCCTGCATTACTTAACATGCCTGTTACAATACATTTTCGTCTGATTTTTTTTTTTTTTTTACAGTGTTGTCTGCAATGAATATGGGCAATATTGTTCCCCAGCAGCATTGTTGGTTCACTATTTGATGCTTGCTCGTTGCTTGTTCACTGGTTTCTTGTTTTCCTATTGTTGTTTCTCTTATTTTCCTTTTTCTCTTGTTGCAGTTTTCACGCTTGGGATTCTACAATCGCAGTTGGAAATGCACTTTTGTCATTCCCCATTGACGGGTGGGTTTTGTTGCTATGTTTACCTCCTACTCATTATTTGTTGGTTTTTATTTCCAATTTGCAAGTGAAAAATTTAAATGTTGGGGATGAAGAACATTTTTTTATGTGACTACTACGACCAGAGAAACATGAGTGTGATGTTGTCTTTGTGTTTTTCTTGAGTTCGATGTTCACCAAAGATCCTACCTCTTTCACATCCATAGTGACATGGAAAAGGTTGACAAATCTATGACAAGTGCATTCAGAAGAATACACAAAGAACATGACAGAAATCATATTGATACTATGCAAATGATACCTGGACTTGGAAATACATTGCTTAATCTTGAACAAATATTTGCTCAACAAACATTCAACATTGCACTTTCCCTGCCCCTAGACTGTGGTTCAAGGAAATGTGTCTTCAGAAACACATTTCCACTTGAAAAATGCAAATTGGAACATGGTTTTGTAGTTGGGCCACCAAAAATAATATGAAAAATTTTGCAATAGATATAAACAACATCTATTTGGACTTGAACTAGAGTTTGTCGAGCTCTAACTATATTTCATAGCTGAGAATGTTTTTCCCACAGTTAATGTGTTTCTATGGCTTCATAATTATCAGACTAAGTGTTGTTGTGCAAGGGATAAAGTTCTTATCTCCCTTTCGTTTTCCTCTTCTATACTTACCAATTTTTCCCTTTGCTTCTTCCCCTCTATTATCCATCTTTGTTTCTATACTTAGTCTTGTTTCTGTGCTCGTGGGTTCTCGGGGTGGCAAACTAACAAATCCTCATTTCCATCTATATGTTCACATCATGATTCCGACCGACCTTCGTTCGTTTGCATGTAAATTTTATGACCACGGGTTCGCAGATAGGTTCTATCGAACTCTGGTGCCCCATGTTCGGGGTATATATCTTGCACCAAAAACTTCGGTGATCTACAATTTGACCCATGACTCCTCGAACTCGCAAGCCTGACTCTACCTATGATGACTATGTCTGACCGACCCGCCTTTCCTTACTTAGTCGATTCTTCAAACTTTTGCGGGTTCACGGACTCCTGTAATAATCGTATTAATTTAAACATCAATTTATTCCATAAACTGAAAAAGTAACTTCTACTTGAATGCAGAAAACTCAATTATTTCTTATAATTCATCACATACGCATGTTAAATTTATCAACGAATAATAATTTCATAACGGAATAAAACAAATACGTAAATTAACATACCTTGGTCTAATTCTAACCCTTCACTTGTCTTGTTGACCTTCCTTCTACTACCTTTCCCAACTTGAAGCCATGGACCAACTCTACCCAAACCGTGTTTCCACCCTGCCAACTAGGACAACTTCCTAGCTCCAGGATACCGTATGGATATCCTGGCCCCTGTGCCCAAAACCTCCAACAAAACCCCCTGTACTAATCCTTCCCGAATACAGAACTCAAACTCTCCTGTGCAAATCCAAGAGAAACCCTCCAAAAATGATCCCCCTTCCCGTAAGCCTCCTCCGCTCATATCCCTCCTTCACCGCCCTTTCTCCTCATTTATTTCCTCACCTACACATTTATTATCTTATTCGATTATTAATGCTTTATCCTATTATTATTGCTCCTTATCCTTATTTATTAATTCTCCTTATCCCCTCCGTATACGTAATCTTTTAATTTAAACAATTAAATTTATTAACCCTTTTAAATTTATTACCATGTTCATTCAATGTGATAGGTAATTAATTTAATTAATTAATTAATCAAAATTATAACAATTAATTAATAAATAAATATTTAATTAATATTATTATGCCAATCTTTGTTTAGTTAAAACCATGTTAAGACAATTAATCACCTAATTAATTTTTACTTAGTAATCCTTAAACATATATTCAACTAGGGTTGTTACATACACCCACCCTTCAAAAAACTTCGTCCCGAAGTTAAGGTATCTTATGGTCAAAGGAAAAGAAACATGGTTCACACATTCATAAAATTAACTGACATTATCAGTAAGTAAGTCCAGAAAACGCATACATACTAGTGTATATGTACAAGAAATGCATGTGTAGCTAGTATATACAAGTCTCGTGCATGTACTAATAATCAAAACTATCATCCTTTAGTAATTTATGTATGCATCCAATCTAGTCAGCAAGACTAGTCTTTTATAAAAGACAACAAACCAATCAATTGTTTGAGAAATCCTTTAATTACTATTATCTGGTTCAACAATTTTATTTAAACGATTGTGGTTTAGTTACGTAATAATGAATATTCATATATACACACTTCTCTCTTTTTTGGGGGTTTTTGAAGGGAAAACATTAAATTCCACCACAAGACAGATCTCCATACCTTCTCAACTATTACTACTCATCCTTCCTCCCTAACCTACTTCCATCTCCATTCCTATCCTTTCTCTGCTAGACTATCTTGGAGCGTCAACTATATTGACCTAACTCCAAATAGAAATCGTAAGAGGAAGTGATGCTATCTCGACCAAGCTTCCCTAGTAGGCATCTGATAGTCATCATCACACGTATTAGGGAGCATGAACTAACATCGTCCTCCCATGACTTCAGGTTTCGAAGGATACACGGTGGGAAATGCCTCCACCCCTCCTAATCATAACCAGGGTCCACACCCTACAATGGAATATACAGTGGCACCATGTTGCTGGGGGTTTTGTCATCGTTTATTTGATTTTGGGCAGTGTCATCACCTGAAATCATGCATTGGTCCACATATCATAGCAATGTATCTAAACCAATATAATTTCACTTACAATATTCATACCATAATGTTTCTCGTCTAGTGGTCATGATATCCACTTTCATCATCTTTATCCCTTGGCTATTTAATAGCCCATAACTTGAAGATTAGTCTCACTACTACATATTGTAAAAATTCTGATGTTTTATTTGCGGTGTTATGGACAAAATTGTCCATATTATCGCAAAATAGAGGAAATTTATAAAAAAAAAAAATCATGTTGCCCGATAACGTCGCTCTTGCCACGTTAACGTCGCTCTTGCCACGTTTTCCACTGGAACGTCTCTCTTGCCACATTTTCCACTGGAACGTCTCTCTTGCCACGTTTGTGAAGATGTATGTCGCAATTGCCACGTTAACGTCGCTCTTGCCACGTTTTCCACTGGAACGTCTCTCTTGCCACGTTTTCCACTGGAACATCACTCTTGCCACGTTTGTGAAGATGTATGTCGCAATTTCCACGTTAACATCGGTCTTGCCACGTTAACGTCGCTCTTTCCACGTTTTCCACTAGAACATCTCTCTTGCCACGTTTGTGAAGATGTATGTCACAATTGACACGTTAACATCGGTCTTGCCACGTTAACGTCTCTCTTGCCACGTTTTCCACTGGAACGTCTCTCTTGCCACGTTTGTGAAAATGTATGTCGCAATTGCGATGTTTGCGAAACTAGGTTTTCCCCTCCAACGGTCACCTTAGTATGTTCACCAAGTCAAAATACCAATGGTCACTTAGGAATTTTTTACGTCGGAATTGCGATGTTACAAAATCTATAAATATGTTGCATTTGACATATGTTGTGACAAGTTTGCTATAATAACGACGCTTCAAAAAGGGTTTGTGGGTCTTCTCAACGAACAAAAAATAGATATTTGTTTCAGTATAAGTCTGTGGGGAAGAATGTCAGAAAACATTAGAGCTGGGAAAAGAATTAAAGAGGGTGAAAAGGGTGATGATAAATGTTATTGCCCTTGCAAAAATTGTTGTACTAGACATCCCGAAAGATTTTTAATAGCAACAACTACAAAACATTGTAGAAAATATGGGCACATGGACGGGGGATCAAATGAATATCGTCTGATGGTATATACGTTCATTATCTGTTTTAATCTTTATTATATTCTCAAATTTTATAATGTTTTATACATGCACTAATTTTTCATGATTGTTTGTAATTATAAAGTTAGATTTTCCCCCTAACTTTATGCACAAAGCACCAAGTAGTAGCAGAA
>ML786873.1:103270-118768 GCA_009831015.1 Picea engelmannii | reverse complement strand
GTTCATAGTGTGCAGGCAGAAGATGTTATGATTATGACTTGTTCTCAGGTACTAGCTGGGCAGAATGTTGAAGGTGAATCAAAGCTTTAAGAACAAGATGAAGCGTAGCTTCAAGAAGAAGATATTTTTCTATTCATCAACAATGAACAACAATCTGTCAATGATGCAGATTGCTCAAAATATGTATCAGAATTGTTGAGTGAATGTGTGCCTCTTGTTCTGCATCATTTGGCTGAATTCAAAGACCATCCTTATGAATAGATTGTTGTCATAAATGATGATGAAGCTTTGAACTTAAATGAAATGGAGATGCAATCTCCCACTTGGCTTGAGAGTGAAAGGCGAGATAGCATGGATGTTGAAGTGACTGAAGCTAAAGTGTGCACTGAAGGTTGCAAATAAGTTATGTCTTTTCATTGTCGTAAATTTAATTTTGAAGAAAATGTTAATGACGCGGGAAGAAATTTCCATGTATGTTGTCACTAGCTGACACCTATATGACATACTCCTCCTTTGGGCTTGAAATGACTATTAGGTCTTGATATTTATATTGTATTTTTTTTTTAAATACCTACACAAAGGTGGCAATTGTGACGTCTTTCACTCTCTTCCCGTCGCTATTGCCACGTCCGAGACGTCTCTCTTTCCACCTCCAAGATTGTCACTCCCATAGAAACCACGTCGAAGCTAGTAACTCCTGGTCGTCACTGTTTCCACCTAATGGACATCGTTCTTGCGACGTTCAAGAGTGTCGCTCCCATAGTAACCACGTCAGAGCTAATACCTCCTCCCGTCGGTCTTGCCACCTTCAGAACGTCTCTCTTGCCACGTCTGAAACGTCTCACTTGCCACGTTTGAAATGTCGGTCTTGCCACCTTTGAAGCATCTCTCTTGCCACGTCTAAAACGTCTCACTTGCCATGTTTGCAACGTCTCACTTGCCACGTTTGAAACGTCGGTCTTGCCACGTTTGCAACGTCTCTCTTGCCACGTTTGCAACGTCTCTCTTGCCACGGTTGAAACGTCGGTCTTGCCACATTTGAAACGTCTCTCTTGCCATGTTTGCAACCTCTCTCTTGCCACGTTTACAACATCTCTCTTGTGACATTTGAAACGTCGGTCTTGCCACGTTTGAAACGTCTCTCTTGCCACATTTGCAACGTCTCTCTTACCACATCTGCAACGTCTCTCTTGCGATGTTTGAAACATCGGTCTTGCCACGTTTGCAATGTCTCTCTTGCCACGTTTGAAACGTCGCAATATAGATGAAAATTAGGTCGTCGAAAAAATGACGTCATGTGAAACGATGTTTGAGGGGGTCCGAGGTTTGTCAGTCTTCCGACAATAGAAAGGGGCAATTGCGTCGAACGCGCTGTCGGAATTTGACCCAAATGCAGTAGTGTCTGTAACACAAACTCATACATTTCTATGCATTATCATCATGTAATTGCATACTATCATCATTTCAATTTGGTATCCCTGTATTGATAAATTAACATCAAAGTTTTCCAGTTAGAAATAGATCTCATAATATCCCATAATTCAATTTTGACACCCATTCATAAGATTATCATTTATCCAAAATAGATTGCATCATATCCAACATCATCCCAATAGCATTTAAACATTCATTAAATTCACATTCTCACAATATGTCGCATCATATACATCATCATCAATAACATTTAAACATTCGTAACATTTACATTCAAATAATAGATCGCATTACATACATCATCATCAATAACATTTAAACATACATAAAATTTCATACATTTAAAGTTTAGGTGTATCACTTAATAGTTTCATTGTGACTAGAAAATAAAGTATACAGGCCTCAAGTAATCCTGGTTGTCTATGTCAAAAGGTGGTGTTACTTACACCCAACCTTCGAGAAACATGTTCTCGAGGTGGTCAAAAAAGTGAGGGATAGTCTCATCGTAGTGTCTCGGCGTCTTCCCAAGTAGCAGATCCTGGACTATCCTTGTCCCACTGGACCTTAACTTGGTCTACCAGATGGTTCCTGAGCTGTCAAACTCTACAGTCCAATATGCGTAATGGTTCTACTATGAGGGCTCCCACGTCCGATACCTGCAATTCCTTCCAATTGAGTTTATGTGATTCATCAGCAACATAATGACGTAAAACAGATACATGAAATACATTATGAGTTTTATGCAAGTGGGGTGGCAGTACGAGACGATAGGCAACGGGTCCAATTTTCTCTTGGATTATGAACGGTCCTATAAATCGAAGTGACAACTTTGTCCCCTTCCCGAACCGTACGGTACTCTTATTAGGCCTGATATGAATGAAAACCTGGTCGCCCACTTCATAACTTTGGTCGGTCCTCTGTGCATATGCATAACTGTTCTACCTATCCTGTGATTCCTTTAGTCTTTGCCTAATCTGAATCACCTGTTCCTCCATATCTTGAATCAATTCTAGCCCAGCTGTTACTTGGTCTTCTAGTCTATCCCAACTCAATGGCATTCTGCATGGCCTCCCATACAAAGCTTCGTAGGGTGGCATTTCGATGGAGCTATGATAAATGTTATTGTAGGAAAAATCTACCAAAGGTAGGTACTTCTCCCACTGGGTTTGACTATCCATTACATACATCCTAAGCATGTCTTCCATGACTTGATTTACTCTCTCAGTTTTCCCATCTGTTTCAGGATGATAAGCTGTGCTTAAGTTCAACTGAGTACCCAACACTAACTGTAAACTTGTCCAAAACCTAGAAGTGAATCTGGAGTCCCGATATGAAATGATATTCTTAGGTATCCCGTGCAAATGGATAACCTCGCTTACAAACACATGTGCCACATCAGTGACATCATAAGTGTCTCTAACCGGAATAAAATGAGCACTCTTGGTCAACTTATCCACTATCAAAAGAATGTCATTGTGTCTATGAGATGTGAGCGGAAACCCCACAACAAAATCCATAGAAATGACTTCCCATTTGGACATAGGAACATCATGTGGTTGTAGGAGGCCTGCCAGGTGATGGTGGTTGGCTTTCACTTGTTGACATTCTAGGCACTTGGCGACGAAATGGACTACATCGCGCTTCATGCCCGCCCAGAAGAAGAGTTTCCTTATATCTGTGTACATCTTCTTCACACATGGATGCACACAATAAAGTGCTCTATGGGCTTCCTTCAGTATGATGCTTAAAATATCCCCATTCTCAGGGATGTACATCCTTCCTCGATATCTTAACAATCTGTTTGTTTCTAGACTATATCCTTCATACTTTGGATCTAACTGCCTCCCACTCTGGAGGTTTGAAGTAACCTTTAAATACCAACTGTCTCTTTGGAGTTGTGCCAACACATGTTCCCTCAGATTGACCTTTAAGGTTACCAAGGAGAAGATACATGGTCTCCTACTCAAGGAATCTGCGACCACATTTTCCTTTCCCTTGATGTAAAAAATACCAAAATCGTACTCACTCATAAACTCACTCCATCGCCTTTGCCTGGCATTCAGATCTCTTTGAGTGAAGAGATGTTTTAAACTTTGATGGTCCATTTTGAGCTCAAAGTTTCACCCCACAAGATAGTGCCTCCAAATTTTCAGAGCTAGCATTACAGCTGCCAACTCTAAATCATGAATCGCGTATAACTCTTCATGTTTCTTCAACTTCCTTGACACATAGGCTATCACTCTTCCATCCTTCATTAGCACGGCCCCCAGCCTTTGCTTCGAGGTATCCATGCAGACTATGAAGTCCTTTTCCATATCCGACACACGTAGAATTGTCACATGGGTTAATAACCTCTTAAGCTCAATGAATGCACTATCACATTCTTTTGTCCATTCATACCTAACCCCCTTGCATTGCAAAGTGGTGATGGGTTTCGCTATTTTTGAGAATCCTTCCACAAATATCCGGTAATAACCTACTAGTCCCATGAATCTTCTCACCTCGTGAGAATTTTTTGGTACTAGCCACTCCATAATGGCCTTTAGTTTTTCTGGGTCCACAGAGATTCCTTCACCGGAAATGATATGACCTAAATAGTGAATCTATTTCTGGAAGAAGGAACACTTTGACAACTTCCCATATAATTTGTTCTCCCTAAGGCAGGACAACACTACTTGTAGGTGTTCCTCATGTTCTCTTTCATTCTTGGAATAGATGAGGATGTCATCTAGAAAGACTTGTACAAATCGATCTAAGTACTTCCAGAATACACCATTCATGAGGCTCATGAATACTTCTAGCACATTGGTCAATCCGAAAGGTACTACAACAAACTCGTAATGTCCAAACCGAGTTCGAAAGGCAGTTTTTGGGATATCACCTTCCTTAATCCTTAACTGATGATACGCTGATCACAAATCAATCTTTGAGAATACCATTGCTCCTTTCATCTGATCAAAGAGGTCATCTATTTGTGGCATTTGGTACCTATTTTTCACTGTAGCACAATTCAAGTCCCTGTAGTCTATACCCAGTCGTAAGGATTCATCCTTCTTCTTTACAAAAATTATTGGTGCACCCCAAGGTGAGACACTGGGCTTTATTAGCCCTAAGTCCAATAACTCTTTCAGCTGCATTTGCAATTCACAAAGTTTTGGCACTGTCCTCCGATACAAAGTCTTGGAGATTGGTTCTGCACCAGGTTTTAGCTCAATAGTAAAATCAAGCTCCCTCTCAGGAGGTAACCTTGGTAACTCATTCGGAAAAACATCTTTAAATTCTGACAATACCGGGTACTGATCCAATGAGGGTCCCTTCCTTTCATTCACTGCTTCCACTACATAAAGTCGACACCCTTGCCTCAAGCATCGCTTAACCTTCATAGTTGATATAAAGTGTAATGACACTTTTCTCTGTACACCCTGGATCTCTACTGGTCTTCCTTCATCGTCGACACAAAGCACCCTCTTTACGAAGAAATCTACCAAAGCTCGGTGAGATGCTAACCAATCCATTCCAATGATTAGGTCATATGCCTCGAGAGCAGTGAGATAAACCTTCAACCTGGTAGTACACACTCCCAAGTCTACTATACAATTATCGACACTAGGTCCTACCACTTGTTTTTCCCTCGAAGCCATCTCGACTTGTTTAAAGTCATCGTGCTTGTAGGCTGCCAACCCACTCTTTTCTAATGTAGTTGGTGAAATGAAAATATCTGTCGCACCAGAATCAAATAAAATATTAACATTGATATGATTTAGCGTACTTGATGACTCCACCACCACAGATTGATGTTCGGCCTGGCGATTATTAACCGCTACATAAATCTGGTGGCTGCCACTTGCTCTCCCCATCAGTGCCTTTCCTTCTCTATGCACAAACCCTAATTGTAACTCTGGGCAGTCACGCTGGTAATGGGGTCCTCCGCACCCCCAACAGGTAACACGAGATTGAACCTATGTATTGTTATGTGACTGTATCTGAAATGAGTTCCTTCCCCTGGAACCCCTGCCCCTACTCACTATTCCCTGAGATGTTCGTGGACCTGTCTGCGTCGTTGGTGATGAACGAGATGCTGCACTCACTGCCATTGAAATCCCTACGGCTACTATCCTTGGAGCGACTCTATTACCATATGGCAGTGGCCTTGAGCCCCCTCCCCTAGGAAATGTCCTCGAGGCCTTCCCTACAAATCTAGGATGATGCGAAAATGTTGGTCTTGTACCCCCGGTTAAGTTCATGTGTTCTTCCACATAACACGCATTTTCCACCGCCTCTGCTACTGAAAACGGTTTCCACATCCGCACCATAGCTCTTATATTAGGGTTCAATCCATAGACAAAGTGCTCTGCCTGTCGTTGGTCATTATCCATATACAAAACATATTTGACTAGTTCCATAAATCTGATCTCATATTCTTCTACAGTTCTGTTTCCCTGTACTAAGGCATGAAATGCCCCTACCTGTTGTTCCTCATAGTATGATGGTAGATATTTCCTTCGGAACCTCTCCTCGAAAAGTTCCCAAGATACTGTGTCTGGAGTAAGGTGAAGTTGTCTTTCCAGGTTGCCCCACCAGTTCAAGGCGTTGTCTCTTAACTACAAAATTGTGATCTTTGCCTTTGAGTTGGACACATAGTCCCTTAAGGAAAAACACCTTGTCATGCCTTCCAACCATGCTTCTGTGCGTTCACTGGCGCAACCCCTGGAAAACTCCAGAAGTTTGATCTTCTGCAATTCTCACATGATGTCTTTGAGTGTAGGTCCTCCCCCTAAATCCCTTGACGCTTCTGGATTACCCATTCCATATGGTGGGGGTTCCACTTCAGTCCCTACCGGTTGTTGCCCCTTTAAAGTCTCATTAATGACTTCCCACGAGCGTAGTATGAGAGCTAGTTCGGGAGATGGTGGTGGTGGCACTAGCGATGTTGGCGATGCTTGCGACGACGCTCCCCTACCTCGACTCCCTCGAGTCTTGACCATCTTGTATGCTTTAACCTGCATCAACCAAGTTGTCAGGGTGAGTTCAAGGATGTTTCAAATTGGTGCTACACAAACTAGAAACAGGGTTAGGCATAAGTTTTCTTTACTTGTCTGTAAACATACATTACTCCTTTAGGGGATTGGCTAGGTTAGGGTTAGGATTAAGCTTCTAAGCTTGATTTCTTCGCCCCTATATAAAAAAAAATTATTGTTTCCCTTGCCCTGTAGCTACACTAGCCTTGCACCATACTCGCCAATTTCTATGCTTACTCTCCTAGTGCATATTCTGCCTCCTTCCCGCTTGTCCTAGTCTAAGTCCTTTTAACTTTTCACTTACAACTAAATATCCTCTAATGCTTGACTCGTGAGATTTTCCTTGGCGTGTAGTGTTGGCGTTGTCGAATGCTGCATTGAGATTTAGCGTTGACTTGACTAGTGGAATGGAGTGGAGGGACTTGGCGCTTGGCTCGATGAGTTGTGTGTATGGTCTCGTGAACCTGACACTTGGACAATCAGAGTTTATACTTGGGATACAAGGATCAGCAATGCTAAATAAGCCTTTACCTTGATTTCCAGTGCATTCACTAATTATGATTCAACTCAGTTAGCTGGCTCTGGATCACTAGGTTAGGTAATAAGCCAGTTAGTCTTAATCTTCATACTGTATCTTCCTGATAATAATACCACTCTAATCCCTACAGTGCTACCATTAATCTAAATAAGTAAAAGAATTTATTTGTAAAGACTTATGAGGGCACGTTGGTGTTAGTGTTCTTCTTAAGGCGCTTTGCTTGGTTGGGGGTCTTGGGTTCAAAACCCATGGACTCTCTAACAATTTAATTTAATTAATTAATCATAATTACTTTTAATTAATTAATATACTTAGTTTTAATTTGTTGTATATATATTTAAATATATGTATGTATATTATATTATTATTATTTTTTATTTTTTTTGTTGTTAATAATAAAAAAAAATTACGATTTAAACCATTGAAATTTAAATTTAGTAAAATTAAAAAAGTTAATTTAAATAAAATAAAAGTAAAATATAAAATTAAATAAAATAAAAATATTAAAAAAAAATCAAATCGGGCATGCATGAAGTCCACGTTCCCGCTTCCTCCAAAATAATCCTACACCTATCTCTCCAAACCCTAAATGCCTCCTTCCTCTGTCGCCTCTCCACTTTGATCTGTCCCTCTCGGCAGGCTCAATGCCCTTCTCTAAGCACAAGTGCTTGCGTGATGGATTCTTTGTATTACATTTTGCATTTGGATTGGAGGTGAGTGATCTCTCTCGTTCCTCTAGTTGTTGCACACTCTGTATTTCCTCGTGGGTTTCTACCAACTAGTCTTGTCATTTCTGACTCGGGATAGTTTCTTCATTTTGGTTTGGCAAACTGTAGGGTTTCTGTGAGGCAAAATGGTTGGCGAGGCGATTGCTACTAGAGTTGTAGCCAATGTTTTGAGCTTTTTTTTAATAGGAATATCTTCGTCGACTACTACAGTGGTAGCAGCGTCATCACCCTCTATGGATCGAACGATCTTTAGCTTCAAAACATTGGAAGCATTTCTGGGCCTTTTTATTGAAATTGGCCTCGAAATGGAGAAAGGAGAGACGCGAATTCCAAGTTTCCTCTCTAGACCAAGTTTCTTCTTGCTGGGTTGAAAACCATCATCCAAGAGGCCAAGTTACTTATTGAGTCTAGTATTTATTGCATGTTGGGTTGAAATCCTTGTGATTTGGGACGAGTTTATTCTTGGAGCCAAGCATAAACCCTTTTGGGGTCGATTTCTTCACCTCAGAGGTCGATTTCATCAACTGGAGCGTGAGATTTTCATTTGCTGGACATTGAGAGTTTGGAACGAGTTTATATTGCAGTCTGGGCAAGTTCTCTGGCATGACAGCGCCTTTGGTAGCTTGTCTGAAGGAATTTACGGTGGATGGCGAGTTATTTTCACACAATCTAAGTCATTTGTTGGTAAAAGAGGTAGTCCCAAAGCTTGGCCGCATTTCTTGAAGCAAAAAGAGGGAAATTCCATTGGGGACGAAATCCAATCACATCTGGACAGTGCCTCTCATTTGTGGATCAAGTTACCATTTTGAGGGGCTGAAATATCAACTTTGTTGGGTGCCTCCTTCATTTTGGGCACATTACTTCTCTTCTAGGTGCAGTTGTTTAAATATTGGGCTCTTATTCTTATTGTTGGGGGCTAATATCTCACTGTTGGACGTTTAGTTAATTTCTGAGAGCCATTCCACCATTGCTGGGCGTTTTTCTCTTGTTGGGGCGCCACAATAATAATCCAGAAGGTTGTTCCTTCATTGTTGGGCACTATTCCTCCTAGTGGGCACATTTGTTCTTGCTGGGAATTACCTCTGGGTGCCTTCCTCACTTTGTTGGGCACTTTCCTCTACTTCTGGGCACTACAAACATTGTTAAGGTACAAGAATGTTGATGTTTATATCCCTATAAATCTATAGCCATCAGCTAGTACCACGGGCTCATATTTGAAGGCATATATCAGCTGTATGAATATATATATCTTTCTCAGGAAACACTATTTTCAGCCTAGAATCATATATCAGTCTTAGTTTATTGTGTTTGCAGCTGCTCTATACTGAAGATCATTATCAGATTTAATGTTTAATGGATGGCTGAGTTACTGATAATTTTATGTAGTATCATTGCGGATGAATATATCAAACAACAAATTCATTATATTTGTTATGTGCCAACCTTTTGACCAATATATTAAGCTAGAGCAGTGAATACATTTGGGAAACATTATCTTTGAATTGTCATCAGTTGTCCCATTGAAAGAGATATTAAAATTGCATCTACAGCAGCTTGTATACAAACTATTTGAAGAAATTTCTCAGTGACAAACCCTCCTTAAACCCAGAAAAATTGTTTGTAACGTAAAGGTGCATAGGAGCTCCATATATTAGTAGAGGTGAGGTTTCCCCAAATTTTGAGCATGTATACTGTAGAAAAAGAGCACATTAGTGGACTGCATACAACATTGTTGAATGGCAGCACGTTTGTCATCTTGAAGAGGGTTGAATTGGAGAGTTGGGGGATGAGTTTGACTACTGGGTGGTCGCGAGGCTTGTGGGAAGGCGTTCTGAGATTTATGGCAGTGTGGGAAGACTATTCCATTGCCTCTGTACCTTGCAGCACTCCCTATCGGTTGCTGATACAAGCCATTTCCAAGTGATGATTTTTGTCGGATCTTATTATGTTTGAGGAACCATATCTTTGTCTCTTGAAACATGAAGAATTAGAGTATGATAAAGAAGATGAATTAATCGTTTTGTAGGATGTGTGGCTTCAACTTTTTGATTTGATAAAGTTGTGTAGGGTGCGTGGCTTCAACTTTCGATGTGGTTAAATAAATGTTTTTGATAGATGCATTGTGCACAAATGAAACCTTGTAGGATCCTTCTCCTCGACAGCTTGTGGAATCGGTGCATAAATATGTGGTATATATTAAAATAGGTTAAATGTGTGTGTGTGTATATATATATATTTTACTCCATTTATATGCACATATTGTTTTTTACAGTTTAACTAAATTTCTTTTACATATGCCCATTTATATTCCTATAATGTCATCTAGCCTAGGAAGCATATATATATTGATCTACATATAATAGATATTAGTGGGTTTGGCTTGCAAGAGGTGGAGCTAGAGCTAGAGTTTGGCCCTTCAGGCCCAGATTTCATACAAATAGCTCTGATACCATGTGTAATAACTGTATTAATTTAAACAACAATTTATTCCATAAACTGAAACAATAACTTCTACTTGAATGCAGAAAACTCAATTATTTCTTATAATTCAGCACATACGCATGTTAAATTTATCAACGAAAAATAATTTCATAACAGAATAAAAAAAATACGTAAATTAACATACCTTGGTCTGATGCTAACCCTCCGCTTGTCTTGTTGACCTTCCTGTTGCTGCCTTGCCCAGCTTGAAGCCACGAACCAACTCTGCCCAAACCGTGTTTTCACCCTGCCAACTAGGACAGCTTCCTAGCTCTAGGATACCATATGGATATCCTGGCCCCCGTGCCCAAAACCTCCAGCAAACTGGTGCCCCCTGTACTAATCCTTCCCGACTACAGAACTCAAACTCTCCTATGAAAATCCAAGAGAACCCCTCCAAAAATCATCCCCCTTCCCATAAGCCTCCTCCGCTCATATCCCTCCTTCACGGATTTTCATAAGCCTCCTCCGCTCATATCCCTCCTCACCTACACATTTATTATCTTATCTGATTATTAATGCTCCTCACGGTTTGAGAGTTATGGACTTACGAAGTTGGAGGACCCTCTTATGTCATCTAGAAGCCCCAAAAGGTCAAAGTAGTTAAAGTGGTTTAAGAGATTTTAGAAGGTAAATAATAAAGTGAAGTGATGAGTGTACTATAATTCAAAGTGAATACAAAATAAATTATTTAATAATAAATTTAATGGAGAAATTAGAAGTGGGTTAACCCTAAAATAAGGAAAGTGGGCAAAGTGACCTAGAAGATGTTTTTAAGGAAGCTACTTGGAGAGTATAAATAAGAGGAAACGCTATCTCATTTAAGACACACTTGAGCATATTGAATACCTATAGGTTTCTGAGGTAACCAAATGATATCTAAGCCAAATTTCTGAGAGAAGTTGAAGAAAAGAAGGCCAGAATTCAAGGAAGGATAAATTCTTTGGATGATGTTTTCTAAGGTATGTTATTTACAGGTCATCTCACCATTTTCGCAATAAAAAAAAATTCTAGAATGATTTAGACCGTTAAATTTCTATGCCAATTATTAAACATATCCAAGTATCTGTGGTAAAAAAATTCAGCTTGTGGGTCATTGTATTTTTGGAGTTACACTCCATGAAAAATAGTGTTTGTGGCTAGTCCTGAAACTAGTCAAAAACAGGTGTTTCAGGTAAAAACATCATAACTTCTTCATAACATATCCAAATTTAGTAAGACCAAATTTTTTGATTATAGTACATTCTGTAGTATATTTTTAACATTTACGGATCGATTCAACAAATATTCCGTGAGGGGCACGCTCTACAAGGTCGCTCTCTAGAATAAGTCAAAATTCAACAAGGTATGTCATTTTTGCTATAATGCCTTTTCTGAGAGGTTCCAAGTAGTGAAAACTAGAGGAATTGCATAAAACACACTAAATAAATTTTTTTTCAGTTTCAGATATTTATTCATTACAGGTACAAAGTTATGATTATTTCAAGTTAGGGTTGTTGACTAATCCAAAACTAATCATGTGAGACTAAAGAAAAGTTTGATGAAAATGCTAGTCTCTTGTTGTTAAAGTTAAGAAAGGTTTGCAGGTATGTGATCATATATACCAGGTTTATTACAGAGTTACAAATCATATTTGTATGATGAAATTGATGCGGTATTTTGGTTAGGTACAAGTTGGGTACATGGTTGAGACAAGTAGTTGATGAGTTGGCACATACATGAGGTGTATAGTTGATGATGTTGGTACATATTGATGAGTCATAGTTGATGAGTACTTGACACATGATTGTTACATACTTGGTACATGGTTGGATGCACTTGTTTATGGTACATTTTGGTGCATGGTTGATGCACTTGTTTATGGTACAGGTTGATTATAGGTTGAGGTATAGGTTGATGCATGGTTGATGCATGGTTTAGGTTTATTGGTACAGGTTTACAGTGGTATATCTCACAGTGATAGTGTGACAGTGGTTCCATCATTCTACTTCTACTTCAAGGCAGTTGGACGGGGCAAGGACAGGTGGTTGTATCCATCTTCCGGTTGTAGTCGGAGAACATAGGGGGTTGTAGCCTCCTTCTGGTTGTAGCCAGAGAATTGGGGAGTTGGATCTTCCCTCAGGTTGTAGCTTGAGAAAATAGGGGGTTGGAGCCTCCTTCCAGTTGCATCTAGAAAACAAAGGAAGTTGGTGCTTCCAATGAATGTAATTCTTCAAGACATATAAGAAAAAGCATTATGTGGTTTTCTCCCACTTTGGGTTTCCACGTAAAAAATTGGTGTACTATGTATGTGTGCAATTGTTCATCTCTTATTGCTCATTATTCGATAATAATTCTACATTGATATAACACTTGGATTATTTGGTTAAAAAATATTATAATTTCACTATTACTGATTCACCCCCCCCTCTAAGTAATCCAACAATTGGTATCAGAGCGGGTTCCTTCAGAAATCCGTTTAACCATTGAAAGGTAAATCATGGAGAGTACCAACTTGCATAAAAATAGAATACCACAATTTGATGGACAGAAGTATGATTTTTGGAGCATAAGGATGAATACATATATACAGGCACAAGGATTTCAAGTTTGGCAATCAATTGTAGATGGATACACAACACCAACAGTTCCACCAACAAATGACAAAGCAGTGAAACTCGGTGAGAATAATTCCAAAGCCAAAAATGCACTTTTGAATGGTCTCAGTGATACGGTATTTACCAAAGTTTCACATTTGTAAATCCGCTAAAGAGATTTGGGAAAAGCTTTGAAATATTTATGAAGGAGATACAAAGGTCAAAGCAGCAAAGCTTCAAACTTACAAAAGTCAAATAGAACAACTAAAAATGAACGAAGATGAAAATATTGCAGCCTACTTCTTACGAGTCGATGAAACAGTGAATGCAATCATAGGATTGGGAGAAGAAATCAAAGAATCTATAATTGTTCAAAAGGTACTAAGATCTCTTCCTATGAGATTCAACCCTAATATATCAGCACTAGAAGAAAGATCGGATCTAAACTCAATAAGTATGGATGAACTACGTGGAATATTCACAGCATATGAAATGAGAATTGAACAGGAAAATCCAAATGTAAAAGAAGAAGCCTTCAAAGCATCCAAAAGATCAAAGCAAAAGAAACAGCAACAAGAAGAATATAGCAATAGCAGTGATGTCTCAGAAGATGATGAAGAAGTTGTCAACTTCATCAAAAGATTGAACAAGGGAACCAACGGTAGGTATAGAGGTAAGCTTCCTTTAATTTGTTTCAATTGTGATGGTATTGGTCATTTTGCTAATAAATGTACTCATAAGAAAAAGAGAAATGATGAAGGTTACTCAAAAGGAAAACACGCATATAAAGGAAAAAGAACCACAAAGAAAGTTTTTAAGAAAAGTTTATGCACCAAAGAAGACAACTCATCATCAGATGAAGATGAAGTCAGTGATAGTGAGATGGGAAGAGTTCTATTCATGGCAGTAAAAGAATATGACAAAAAAGACTCTGAAGAAGTCAAAGAAGAATATAAAGAAGTCAAAGAAGAAATTGAAGAGGCGGAAGTTGACTATCGAGAAGAATTAATGTGTTCCATAGAAGTTATCAGAAAAGAAAAGAAGAAAAACAAGAAACTACAAGCATAAATAGAAAAAAAAAAGGACACTCGAGAACTAGAACAAATGATCACAAAATTGAAGGTTCAAGCAGAAGAAGATAAATAATTGAAGAAGCACTCAAAGAAAAGCTAGAAGAAAATGACATGATCATTGGAAACTTGGAAGTAGAGATTGTCACACTAAGAAAGGATATTCAAAAGAAAAATATGCAGAATAGCTCAAAAGTTTTGGACGACATTATCAGCAGTCAAAAATATCATCTTGACAAGACCGGACTTGGATACACTCGGACATAAAAGGGATCAAGCTCCAAAACAACATAGCAAGAAACATATTCAAAAATCTATGCAGTAACAATCAAAGGGGATAGAAGGATATACAAGGAAGATTACAGGGATACTCCTCCACCGAGAAGATTCATATTTCATAATCAACAACCAACAAATAGGCTTCAAGAAGAAGAAGGATTCATAAGAGCACCTCCCTTCACAAGATCATCAACTCCCAAGTATCAAACTATATTTTTTGGTTTATGTTATGCATGTAATAATTTTGGCCATAAAGTTGTGAATTGCAGAGCTAACAACAGAAACAATAACAACTTTGAGAGTCATACACAAAGGGGTTATTCAAGAAGACCTAGTGAAACACAAAGAAGAAGTTACAACAGGTTTGAATCTAATTTGAGCACTGAAGTGGAATGTTACAAATGTAACAATTTTGGACAAGTGGCCACATATTGCAGAATGACAGTCCCTCTTAAAGAACCTCAACATAATAGCAACAGTCACAGACAAGAACCTCAGAAAATGACATGGATAAGAAAAAAAGATCAGTATAGCAATGAATTATGCACAATCGCTCTACAAGATAAGCAGAAGAAACATGGTTGGTATGTTGACAGTGGGTGTTCAAAACACATGACAGGTGATAGAGACAAGTTTCTTACATTACTAAAGGAAAGAGATGAATAAGTCTCCTTCGGAAATGATGATTCATCCAGAATCATTGGAAAAGGCACAGTCTAAATTGGGAACAAGAATGAAAAGGAAGAAAATGTTATACTGGTAGAATATATGAAACATAATATTCTAAGTGTAAGTCAAATGTGTGACCAAGGTCATAAAGTTACTTTCAATTCACAAAAGTGTGAGATAATAAAAGAAGGTTCAAAGAAATTGGTTGCTACAGCTGCAAGAACTTCAAGCAACATACATGTGTTGAGTGAAATTGGAAATGAAAAATGTTGTCTAGGAAAGGAAGATAAAAGTTGGATATGGAACAGAAGAATGGGTCACGTGCATTTTGATAACCTTATCAAAGTCAGCAAAAGAGAAGCAGTTAGAGAAACGCCCCAGATCATAAAACCAACCAACACTTTATGCAAACATTGTCAATAAGGAAATGTTAAGAACTAAATATAAATATAGCATAGAAAAACCTCAGAATAAGTACTCAGTGCCTTGAAAAAGAGATAAATTTGGATAATAAGGCTCTTCGAGGGGGAAACCTCCTTATGCCCACATAAATGTACAATTCCAAGATGATTCCAAATAAAAATGTCTCCTTGGTATATATAGGAGACTAGGAGGTATAATTACAACTAATGGAATAAATCCAACATAAATAAAATAACATTACTAATGTAATATGCCCCAATTAAGGGGTAATGAGCCAATATT
>ML786873.1:83858-101362 GCA_009831015.1 Picea engelmannii | reverse complement strand
TTAATAGTGATCTTGTTGAGCTCTCTATAATCTGGACACATATGCCATGAGCTATCTTTCTTGAATACCATTACCACTGGTGCAGAGTAAGAACTTTGGCTAGGTCTAATAATACCAACCTCTAACATTTCTTCAACCATGCGCTCAATTTCACTCTTTTGGGCACAAGGGTATCTGTATGGCCTTATGTTAGGAGGAACACTCCCAGGAATTAGGTGAATTGCATGATCATGATTTCAAGTGGGTGGAAGACCTTTGGGAATATCTTCAAATACTTTGGAATTCTTATCAATGACCCCTTGGAGATATTGAGGAATAGATGGCTTATATGTTTGAACATCTAGTGAGCATAGTTGTGCAATAATCCCTTGATGCCCATTTTTCAATAATTTTGTCATGCCATTAGAGCTTATCACCTTACCGGGTTTCCCTGTGATACCTCTTAATTCAATTTATTTTCATTCCAATGAAAATTCCATGAAAAGTTATTGAAAATTAAAAGTCATTGTTCCTAATTATTGTAACCATTGGATTCCTAGTACAACATCAACACCACCCATGGGTATAGCAATCATTGGACTATTCATTACATATTCCCCCATAGTAAGATTGATCTTATTGCATTTTCTTGAGTAATTGATAGTTCCTCCATCTGCAATCATTACTTGAAACTTTGGTGTTGAATATACAAAGCAATTGAGAGATTTAGCTAATTTATAGTGAATGAAATTATGAGTTCTGCCAGAATTAATTAGGACTATTACCCTTTTCTTTTTTATATATCCTTCGATCTTAAGGGTTTGAGGAGTGTTAATTCCAACCAATTCATTACACGATATCATGGGAGTCAACTCTTCAGATGAAATTGCTTCTACGTTTTCATCTTGATATGGTTCTTGTTCTTGTTCTTCTTCCTCTTCACAATCTATGTAGAATAATTTCTTCTCACCACACTTATGTCCCTTATTGTACTTGATGTCACAATTAAAGCATAAACCTTTTTATTTTCTTTCCTCCAATTGTTGAGGTGTCAACCTTGTAGGTTGAGATGTTTTAGAAGAAGGAGCATTATTCCCTCTATAGATGTTGGGATTGGTCCCTCTAGTAGCTATAGCCATATTTTTACTTTCAACGTTTCTTGCCACCTTAAATGCATTCTCCAATGATTTGGGTTCCCAAAGGAGAACCTCATGTTCAATGTTATCCTTTAAAGTTCCTATGAATACATCAATAAAGTGCTCATCTGGAATATCTATTACCTTTATATTCAATCTTTGGAAGTTCTCAATGTGCTTTGTAACTAAACCCTTTTGCTTGAGATTTATCAATTGGCTAAATAAGGTATTACTCCTTGTATCCTCATAGTGTGCTATCATTTCTTCGTGAAAATTGTCCAAGTGATGAGTGATTTGCGAGAACAAATCCATCGATACCATACAAATTGATTTGGTTCTAAATATAAAGAAGTAATTCATACATTTTGTGTATGTGGCACATTATGTAGATCAAAGAATTGTTCCATCTGAAGTATCCATGTGATTGGTTCCTTGCAATCAAACTTCCTCATATTCATTTTACGAACGTGGTTGGTCTTCAACCCAAAGTTGGAATTTCTCCATTATTGATTCACCTTCCTTGTGTCCTCATCATGAATTTCATGAGATACATTTTCACTTTCAAGTGTCCTCTCTATTATGAAATTTTTCAATCCTTCCATGATCTCCCCTTTTAAACCCTCCATCATCTCTTGTAGTTCACCTTTTGTTATTGTCTTATTTTGTAAATCATTTATGTACCTACTCATTTCTTCACCTTCATCAAGAGTCCATGTAGGATTATATGGAGGCTTATTTGGTGTAGAAGTTCCCTTTTTGGGTGGCATGTTGGCCAAGTATCACTTTTAAACCTTGATTTTGAGGTGGTTCTGCTAGACAATATTTATTTTGTTGTATCTCCAAAGTTTTGTCCCTTCTGGGTATGAAACTTTATTTTTTGTAGTTCTTTGATATTTCTTCTCTGCAATTCCATGGGTCTAATCAAAATTGGATGTGCCAACTGGAATTTATGGTAACTTCCCCACAACTTGCTAATTTTTGGCCTTTCCGAGAGATGTCACTTGTATAGCATGCGTCGCACAAAATAATTGATATAAAATTCTGAAACTCATACCAAAAATAATAAAGACTCTCCATTATCCAATTCCACCAGTGTCACTCAATTGGGATACTCTAGGAAGAAGCTATGATTGTTTTACCTAGAACACCTTATTGAGACTAGTCAGTAGGACTAGTCAGATACCATATCTTCCACAGTATGTATCTACAAATGTAATACAACCCAGACGCAGAACGTTTTACCACAGATACCTTACTAATTTCTGTGAATATCCTCCGAAGTTCAGGGTCTTAAACATTACAGAAACAAATTTATAGCGAAAATTCTGCAATGACTCAGTTCATGATGATTCCATAACCCTATCTTGCATAGGTTGTATCTCTGAAATTATAAGGCCTCGGGAGAAAAAAAATTTAACCCAAGGTACTTTTATCCGTCTACTAAATATCCTCCAAGTCATTTTTTCTGAAACATTGTAGAAAAAACATTATAGCGAAAATTCCAAGGTGTCTCAAATGTAGCAGTGAAACCCCAAGACCTTGAGCTCTGATACCATATGTTAAGAACCAAATATCAATATACCATAGAAAAACCTTAGAATAAGTACTCAACGCCTTGAAAAAGAGAGAAATTCAAATAATAAGCCTCTTCGAGGGGGCAACCTTGTTATGCCCACATAAATGTACAATTCCAAGATGATTCCAAATGAAAATGTCTCCTTGGTATATATAGTAAACTAGGAGGTATAATTACAACTAATGGAATAAAGCCGACATAAATAAAATAACATTACTAATGTAATATGCCCCAATTAAGGGGTAACGAGCCAATATTAGGGCTTAACAGGAAAGCAAACAAAGACCAGGCTCAAATCAAAGGAATATTCAACGACAAGACCACTAGAAATTGTGCATACTGATCTAGTTGGACCAACTACAACAAAGGGCTTAAAAGGTGAGAGATACTTTATGTTATTAGTTGATGATTATACAAGAATGACTGCAGTTTTATTTCTCAAGAATAAGTCAAAAGCTTTTGAAAACTTCAAGATATACAAGGAAATGGTTGAAAATGAGATGGATTAAAGAGTTCAATGCTTGAGATCTGATAATGGAGGAGAATTCACCTCAAAGGAATTTATGGACTATTGTAGCAATCATGGAATAAAAAGGCAATTCTTCATTGCTAGGACACCTCAACAGAATGGAGTTGTTGAAAGAAAGAACATAACAATACAGGAAATGGCTCAAACAATGCTAATGGATTCAAAATTGACATATATGTTTTGGACACAGGTAGTGCATACAACAATTCACATTCAAAATAGAGTAATGCTCAGAAACA
The DNA here is from genome assembly GCA_009831015.1 of Picea engelmannii. Lineage (NCBI taxonomy): Eukaryota > Viridiplantae > Streptophyta > Pinopsida > Pinales > Pinaceae > Picea > Picea engelmannii. The sequence continues at coordinate 97,903 of ML786873.1, read as the reverse complement.
ACACTGACAAAACTCCTTACGAGCTATGGAAAGGAAGACCAAAAAATGTGAAGCACTTCAGAAATTTTGGAAGAAAATGTTATATCAAAAGAGAATATGGAAGAATGGGAAAGTTTGAATCTCATGTGGACAAAGGAGTAATTGTTGGTTACTCAAGTACAAGGAAATCATACAAGTGTTACAATCTGAGATTGAACAAAGTTGTGGAAAGCATCAATGGAACAATTGATGAAACAGGCAGATCAGAATCAAAGGAAAAATAAAATGAATCAATGGAATAGGCTTTCGAAGAAGAAGCAGAAGATGAAAAAGAAGTAGAAAAGGAAGATGAAGAGAATTCGACAGAAACAAAAGAGCAATTTCATCAAATGTCTCCAAAGACACCTAGCATACGAGTACAGAAGAATCATCCTTCAGATTAGATTATCGGAAACAAAGATGCAGGAGTTGAGACTAGAAGAAGAATTCGTTCACCAGAACAAACACAACTAGCACTCTTATCTACAATTGAACCAAACTGTTTTAAAGAAGCCAACAAGGATGAATTTTGGAATAAGGCCATGGATGAAGAATTGGATCAAATAGATAAAAATGACACTTGGAAATTGGTTCCAAGACCAAAGAATAAGAATGTGATTGACACAAAATGGGTTTTTAGGAATAAATTGAATGAATATGGACAGGTTACAAGGAACAAAGCTATATTGGTATGTAAAGGATATGCACTGATTGAAGGAATCGACTTTGAAGAGACATTTTCCCCAGTTGCCAGAATGGAAGCAATCTGTTTGCTTTTATCTTATGCATGCTCCAAAAATATTAAAGTGTATCAGATGCATGTAAAATCATCTTTTTTGAATGGGGAACTTGAATAAGAAGTCTACATTGAACAACCAGAAGGATTTCAGTTGTTAGAGAATGTAGACTATCTGTGCAAATTAAAGAAGGCCTTATATGGTCTAAAACAGGCTCCTAGAGCATGGTACTCTAGACTAGATAAATATGTACAACAGGCAGGGTTCAGCAAAGGAAGTGCAGACAACAACCTCTACATAAAGGTAAGTCAACGTAATATTTTATTAATTGAAGTTTATGTTGATGATATTATTTTTGGTAGTGATGATGACAGGTTAAGCCAGAAATTTCCAAAGGATATGCAGAATGAATTTGAAATGTCATTACTTGGAGAATTATCCTTCTTTCTGGTACTTCAGATATGTCAAAGAAACCAAGGAATTTTTATTTCTCAAACCAAGTATATTAGAGAAATTTTAAAGAGGTTCGGAATGGAAGATTGCAAACAAGTTATCACTCCCATGAAAACCAGGTGCAAGTTAAGCAAAGATGATGATTCAAAGTCTATAGATCATAGGAAATATAGGTCAATGAATGGTAGCCTACTATATGTGACAGCATCCAGACCAAATGTAATGCAGGCAATTGGACAGGTGGCACGATTTCAAGCAACACCAAAGGAATCACATGTATTAGTAGTGAAGAAAATTTTTAGATATTTCAAAGGAACAGAAGAGTTTAGATTATGGTATCCAAAAGGAAAGGATCTATCTCTTATTGCCTACACATATGCAAATTGGGCAGGAAAGAACTAGTGGAGAAGCGCTCTACTTTGGTGAGTGTTTAGCATCATGGCTAAGCAAGAAACAATCATCAGTATCTCTAACTACAGCCGAGGTAGAGTATATTGCAGCAGCAACATGTTGTACACAGGTTCTTTGGATGAAACAAACTTTGACAGATATACAGGTTGAGTATGATGAGCCCATTCCAATCTATTTTGATAATACAAGTGCCATCAGTATCTCAAAGAACCTAATGATGCACTCCAAGACAAAGAACATTCCAATCAAGTATCACTTTCTATGGGAGCAGTTTGTAGAAAAGAACATTAGAGTTGAGTATGTGGGCACAAAATAGCAAGTGGCAAACATCTTTACAAAACCACTTCCACATGAAGCCTTTGAGTATCTTCACCATAGAATCAGAGTTATTTATACTCCAAAATGAATGCTTTTGAATGCTTATCTTATATTTCTTAGATGTACATGAGGAAGCACCATAAGAGGATAGTTCGGTCAGGGGGAGCATCCTTGGAGGGAAATATACCTTTGCCATTGATGACAAAGGGGGAGAGATTTATCAGATGCAGAGGACAGAGGCATGATTCTAGGGGGATCAATGGTCACAGAGATGTTGAGGACAGAGGCATGGTTCCATGGGGAGCATGAGTGATATGACTTTAGTATTGCATCAGAGTGTTTCCATCAATGCCAAAGGGGGATATTGTTGATTAAGGTTGGTTTTCATTGATGTCAACCCTTGAAGAAATCTCGGTAGCACAAAGGTTTGGGTAATGGACCCTAGTTTTTTTGATGTAAAGATGACTCATTATTGTCTTTTCATGATTGATAAGAAGTACAAATGGATGAACTCCAAAGTGGTCCCCTTATGGTGAAATCCCTCACGGGAAGACGCTTTGCAGATTGAGTTATCCTAGAAGTATGGTTAGAGAAACCATGCTTATTTGTGGAATAATGAGATGAATGTCAGTGAATTTGTCAGTGAAAATATCCTAGATGGATAATGCTTTCCATGTCATTTATGGTGGTATGTGGAACGTCACATAACTCCTCACGGTTAGAGAGTTCTGACCATGAGATGTTGGAGAACCCAGGTTTGGGTAATGGACCCAAGTTTGTTTGATGGATAATGGTATGAGTTTAGATATGTGTGTAGGTAATACTATTCTATATGGATGACACATGTCATTCCATTTATGGTGGTATGTGGTGTTAGAACTGAAAGTCACACTTTGATTGCTAAAGTGTAAGCTCAGCACCCATCAGAATGTAAAAGATAATTTGGTTTTGAATAGGTGGATCAGCAAGATGGAGAAAGAAAGGGAGAGGAAAGAAAACTACATATCAGTAGGATACACCAATGGGCAATGGAGTCACAAACGTCCTACTCATCGAAGGCACAAAAGATGCTCAACAGAAAAAAAGATTATATGCTGATAGGTGAAATAAATGAAGAAGGAAAGCATAACATAGAATGTTTAGTAAATAGAGATCCTCTCAATTTAATGAATCAACAAATACTTGAATATAAACAATGATTGATGGGAAAAATACAACAGATCATCTGCTGCTTAGGGATCCATAAATCATTGACAGCCTTTGATCCTCAAATCTGCAATATATTCAAATAAGAAGAAATATAGACAAAGGTTTACAATCTGAAATCACAGCTCTCATGAGTCTCCAATAGCATTAATTCTTGCAATCATAAAATGCCCACAGGCTTACAAATGAACACACACAAAAAACTGCATATTCCTACTCTCTCTAGCCTCTCTTGGCTCATCAATCCTCTTCTCCAAGAGATATATCCCTCTTTAAATAGAAAATTGCATTCAAATAACCTAAGGAGGTTGAATCCCATCTCCTCCATTGGATTCTAATCCTTGTAGATAGGTGGCAATAGTCAAAGAGACAAAAATCCAACAAACTATTGATTTTCAGGAATTTGTTGGAAGTCATTAATGAAATGTCTCCACCTCATTACATGAGGCCTTTGCTGGAGCTAAATCTTAGGTGAAGGTGTCCCTTGACATCTAAATTATCCTTGAGAAGTCATTTGAACTCTCCTTGACATGTGGAAACCTCCCAACAAGGAAAATATCAAAACCATGACTGCTACAGGAAATTAGTGCGCAACGCCACTGTGCAAAGTACGCAACACCTACTTCTATATCCAATATCTCTAAAAAAAACACACATTTTGAAAACCTGAGAGAGGTTTTTTTTATTTGGAATGTTTTGAACAAAAACCTCCTCCATTTTTCAAAAATACATCCTCAACTACTCATAACCAAAATTTTAAATTAGTGACTCAAAACTGACAGAATAACTCTGGACAATTTAGCCTCTGCCAGAATATTACGCAGCGCCTGTAGGTAGCACCCGACTATGTTTCTGCATGAAATTCGGTAGCATAAATCCGTGGGTGTTTTTCTTCTTGAACTTGGATATTGGGAATAACTCAATATAATTTCAATTTTCCCCAAAACAAATAAAAATCTCATAACAATTGTATTCATTTGCCAAAATGAATAATGAAATGCAAATTCTATTCTCTGTGAAATATTAGGTAGTGCCTATAGGTAGCACCACTTATGAAACACTAAGTCATAAACCAATCTTGTGATAACATGTAGAACGTCACATAACTCCTCACGGTTTGAGAGTTATGGCCTTACGAAGTTGGAGGACCCTCTTATGTCATCTAGAAGCCCCAAAAGGTCAAAGTAGTCAAAGTGGTTTAAGAGATTTTAGAAGGTAAATAATAAAGTGAAGTGATGATTGTACTATAATTCAAAGTGAATACAAAATAAATTATTTAAATAATAAATTTAATGGAGAAATTAGAAGTGGGTTAACCTTAAAATAAGGAAAGTGGGTAAAGTGACCTAGAAGATGTTTTTAAGGTAGCTACTTGGAGAGTATAAATAAGAAGCAAGGCTCTCTCATTTAAGGCACACTTGAGCATATTGAATACCTATAGTTGTATGAGGTAACCAAATGATATCTAAGCTGAATTTCTAAGGGAATGTGAAGAAACAAAGGCCGAAATTCAAGGAAGGATAAATTCTTTTGATGATGTTTTCTAAGGTATGGTATTTACAGGTCATCTCACCAATTTTTCAATAATGTTTTTTTATAGAATGATTCAAACCCTAAAATTGCTATGCCATTGAAGAAACATATCCAAGTATCCATGGTAAAAAATTCATTTTGTGGGTTGTTGTATTTTTGGAGTTACACTTCGTGGAAAATAGGGTTTGTGGTTGGTCCAGAAACTAGTCAAAAACAGGTGTTTCGGGTAACAATGTCATAACTTCTTCATAACAGATCCATATTTTGTAATACCAAATGTGTTGGTTAGAGTACAGTCTATAGTATTTTGTGTAACATTTTCAGATCAATTCAACAAATATTCTGTGTGTTGTACACTCTACAAGGTCGCTCTCTAGAATAAGCTAGAATTCAACAAGGTATGTCATTTTTGCTATAAATCCTTTTCCGAGAGGTTCCAAGTAGTGACACATGGAGGAATTGCATAAAACACACCAAAGAACATTTTTTATCATTTTCTGATCTTTATTCATTACAGGTACAAAGTTATGATTATTTCAAGTTAGGGTTGTTGACTAATCCAAAACTAGTCATGTGAGACTAAAGAAAAGTTTGATGAAAATGCTAGTATATTGTTGTTAAAGTTAAGGAAGGTTTGTAGGTATGTGATCATATACACCAGGTTTATTACATATTTACAAATCATATTTGAATGATGAAATTGATGAGGGATTTTGGTTGAGGTACAAGTTGGGTACATGGTGGAGACAAGGAGTTGATGAGTTGGCACATACATGAGGTGTATAGTTGATGATGTTGGTACATATTGATGAGTACTTGACACATGATTGGTACATACTCGGTACATGGTTGGATGCACTTGTTTATGGTACAGGTTGGTGCATGGTTGATGCACTTGTTTATGGTACAGGTTGATTACAGGTTGAGGTACAAGTTGATGCATGGTTCAGTTTTATCGGTACAGATTTACAGGGGTATATCTCATAGTTATAGTATGACAATGGTTTCATCATTCTACTTCTACTTCAGGGCGGTTGGACAGAGCAAGGATAAGTGGTTGTAGCCTCCTTCTAGTTGTAGCCAGAGAATTGGGGAGTTGGAGCTTCCCTTAGGTTGTAGCCTGAGAAACTAGGGGGTTGGAGCCTCCTTCCAGTTGCAGTTGGAAAACAAAGGAAGTTGGTGCTTCCAATGAAATTAATTCTTCAAGACATATAATAAAAAGCATTGTATGGTTTTCTCCTGCTTTGGGTTTCCATGTAAAAAATTGGTGTACTGTGTATGTGTGTGATTGTTCATCTCTTATTGCTCATTATTCGATAATAATTCATTAATTTTTATGATATAATTTTAGTTTTTACCATAAGAAAGAGGTTCTTGATGCAATTTTATCACTTTCATATTCATTATATCTTTAACTTATAATATTTAGAAAATTTAGAAGTTCATTTTTTTTTCAATATTTTCATTAATTTTTTAATGCCATTTCATTTATTTGGCCAATATCAACAAAAGATATTGAGAGGTATTTATTAATATTTAATAAAATTAGGAGTATTTTTTAATATCCCATGAATACACATCCTATGTTAGATATTCTTTCGGTGAAGATCCCATATAATTTCCATGATAGATAAATATTATTATAAGAAATGACAACACAATCTTAAAAGATATATCCATAAGTATTTGTAAAATATAAAAACTAATATATTTATTCAAAGCAACCTAACCACTAATTGGAAACTCATAATTGTGATAATGAAAACCCAACTATTACTCAAACTCTCATTAAGGGAAAGCCCCTCCCTGCCAAGGAGAGCTTGGGGCAATGGATAGGCAAGCCACCCACTACCACCTTCATGGCATTGCCTCTACACTTTAAGGCTAGGGTTTCTAACCTAAGGAGGGTATTCCTAGAAGGTCAAGACTAAGTCCTCTCGTTGTATTTGGGAAAAGGGAAACCTTAGCACTTGGTTTGACTAGAACTCATATATTCGCTTAGGGGTAAAAAACATCAAGTACAAGAGAAGAGAATTGATAATAAACTCAAATTAAATACAACTTAGACACTATTTCTCTACTAAAATGTACTTGGAAAAAATATATTTGTATTACATCCACAAGCATAAATGTATCATTCACCATGTGTTATTCGTCATCATCCATATGTCAACAAGTGTTACATGGCAGCGTAGTCCCTGCCAGGTTGGAATGGGAATAAATGCACTATTATGGCGGGATCGAGGGAGAAATAGAAGCCCAAAGTAACAGAGACACGTAGGAAGCAGCTTGAAGTACAGGTGGTATCCATGCAGAAAATGACTGGTGTCAGCATGTCATGTGCCATCCATAAGACATCGGGCTGGTAGATGACCCAGGGAGAATGTCACTGCAAAAGTAAGGTCAGAGCCCCAAAGAACCTCTGAAATTAGTTTATCATAATATTATATTAATATGGGGTTAATATGTGAACGAGGATGTCAATCCTACTGCGCTTTTTATATATGTGATACTCATGTTTAAGTTTTTTCCTGGGGCGTGTATAGTTAAAAAAAAAAGTAATGACTTGAAGCAATAAAAAAGGATAGTAGTAATTTTTTTTATTTTTTTATTTTTTTAAATAAAGGTTCCTGGACACATTAAACATTCAAATATAAGAAACACAATTTCTTGACATCCAGAATAGTTGAAGGGAAAAAAATTATGAGCACATAAAAATAAAAGAAGATGATCAATATGCATAAAGAGAACTAATTTAGCATTCCAAAAGAAGCACACAAGGCACCGTTGAAATTGTTCCTGAATTAGTTTTCTTTGAAATTTATCAAAAAATAATAATGTTTGTTACATATTTCTGGAATCTATTACATATTTCTGGAAATTTAAATATGTTTGTCATATAGACTAGGATTGGGGCTCCTGCAAACCATAAAATAAATAAGTACAAGAAATACTTATTTCTATAGGACTGTAGAAAGAAGAAGTGCACGGCTGTAGAGAGGAAGACCTGAAAAGAAGAAATTGGAAGTTATCAATCTTTGGTTAGAGATTTGTATTTAAAGAGGTGGAATAAATGGACCGATAAAGAAAGCAAGATGTTATCAATATAGACTTACTATGAAGCTGATGCCTTTGTGTTTCTCTTATCGACGGTGACAGGAATCGTGCCAACCAGTTGTTGTCCTTCATCGGTGAGCTTGTCCATTCTCTTTTGTAGCCATTCTTCAATGTAGCTTCTCATGGGGGCCATGTTGATTTCATCCCAAATTTATATGTTGAAAATATCGTTTTCTAATTTCCTTAGATCCATAGAAATACTATGGAGAGCCTGTTCAATTTCTTCATTGTTTGTCGAATAGTCCACTAGCTAGTTCTCCATGTCATCTTGAACATATTCAAGGATGTTGTAAAACTTTTCTAAAGACAACCTCTTTAAAATATCAACATGTTCATCGAAGGCTTGCTTGGTTAAGGACAAGGAGTTGAGGATTAACTTTGGGTCTTGAAACTCGTTGGTACTTCTGACTAAGTCTATTTCGGTCACATTTATGAATAAGTCTTCTTTCTCTGATATGGCTTGTTCACATGATTCGACAATGAGGTGTGGGTTCTTAACTTTCTCTTTCTAGCATGCTTTTAATTGTTTGATCCAGTTTGGGGAGGGGAGATTTTCTTGTCTTCTTTTCAGATTTGAGATGTTGATGACATGGTTGCCATAAGGGATCACCATCTCAAGATAGAAATGTTCCTCATTTTTTAAATTCGCCTACAAATGTTTGTACAAAGCATGTTCCCTTGTTCAAAAGGAAACTATATTTTTTTATGTTCCTGAGGCTTCAGTAATTAGCTCCATTATTTTCTTGATATTCTTCTCTACATAGCCTCTACAGGATGTGAGGAAGATGGAGGATCCTTTCAACTTGGCTGCAAGGGTGTCCGACATGGTTTTTGCTAAAGGACTGGAAAAGAATGGGGTAGGAATCAAAGCCTCCTCCAATTCCTTGATTCAGTCGTTCAGTTTCGCATTCTTGCTTCAATTCCTCCAATGGAATCATCAAGAGCATCTTCGGTTGCTTAGTGAAATCGAGAGATTTGGGATGGCTGGATGTTCCCAAGGTTAATCTCTGAACGATATTTCCCTTTCTTTATTGGTTACATCTCTCTTTTCAATAATTAATTTTTTAGATTGGCTGTAAAAAACAACGCTCTGGAATACAAAGGATTCATCTTCGTCAAAAAAGTTAGTCTCAACTATTTCCATTTTGGAACTAGGGTGCATCGCGTTCACGGACTGATCAAATTTGCGGAACACGTCATCCGAAACAGTCTCAAGTTGCATGTTCTCACTTTCAGTTTCAGGCTCTTTCGCCTACCCTACAATGTTTTTCCTCTTCTTAGTCACGATAAGCTTGTGAGAACTATCAATTTTTCCACAAGGAGGGTTCTTATCGCCTCCTCCATTTGAAGATTTTTGGGTTTCTTTCTTATTGGGGTGGGTTGTTGAAGTGATGTCGTTCTCTTGGGAGTGTTGGTCGGGGACTGGACACTCTTCTCACCGGAACCTTTTCCCTGTTTTTTGTACAATTCAGTTGTGCTTTGCAATGTCTCTAACATCACCATCATTAGGAGCAAGAGTGGTGTCGCCATTGTCTCTGTCTTCGGTCAGGCATGTATGGATAAAAGAGTTGCTAAAGCCAAATGCTAGTAAATGTTCTAGAAAAATCCCATGAGGGTCAAACCCTCTTAGCCTTTCAACATATCTTAGGTTCAAGTTCTTGAAATGGCTTGTGAATTCATCAATCTTGTTGACATTCCTGAACATGAAGTCCCTGACTTTCCAAGGCAAAGGAATGAACTGTTTTTTTCTCTTGCCATGGGAAAAATGAAACCAATAGTTGTATTGCCTTGCTATTTCTGTAACAAACATATTATTTGTGATGTGACATGGAAGGAAAGCAGGTTTTCCTTGGAGCCAAAAATCATTATTACATTGTAATTTTCCCTTTGTTCAAGTGTCCCCTTCTTGTCCAAAATATTGGTTGCCTGACCAAACATCCGGGGAACATCCTTTCTTAACAATAAATCTTTGAAAACCGAGACAAAGTCATTATAAACGACATTGGCTAAACGTTCTACATCTTGGGTTTTCTGGCAGGAATTGGCCATAATCTAGCGATGTAAATTTGGACAAAATCTCTATTTTTTGTTGTTTAAATTGCCTTTCTAAATGCATAAATGGATTCAGCATGCTGAAAAACCCCTAGGGCACTTGAATTATACAAACTTAGCCTCTCAAATATGCAGATCCAACCATTCATCACCGGATTTCGAGCAAAATCAAATAGAAAAAGTGGCCAGAAAACCCCCAAAAGGTAGAACGTTTAGACTACTGCATTAAAAACCTCATAAAAATAATGGGAGACCTTGTGCCTCCACAAGGCCTGGTACCAGAATGCTACTAGGTCGAATTCATAATTTATCTTCTTGGATAGAGACAGTTTTGGAAACAGACAACAATGCGCTATCACAAAAAATCAAGTAGGATGACATATAAAATTTATTATCTTCTTTGAATTGTGACAATTGGGAACAGATTTCAATGGAAATTCGCTTCCCCCAATCAAAAATGAATTGTTCCTTGACTGTGAAATAAAAAATATAAAGAACCATGCAGGAAATGCTTGCCATGGATTACTGTCCCGTTATTCTTGTAAACGACCAGACAATTTCTGGGAATGGATTTATAAAAGAACTAACTTGCAACTTTGTGATATATTTAGGAACTGTTGTTGGGTCTTCAAGGAACTCGGGTAAGAGGTCCAACTCGTTATCATATTTTTCTAGGAACTGCTTGCAATCTTGTCATCTGAAGGTCAATATTTGCTCCTACAATCTTAACATCTTGTGAAAGACCTGAGGTGACAAGGAAACATGAGAATGGTCACGCGGTGGAATAATTGTTTGGATTGAAATATATTTTTTGGTGCACCAAGAGACCACCTCCTTACAATCAAAAACCTCAGGGACACAGACTTCACGAACGATTCCAGAGGTCCAAATCACTTCGTTCTAGGTGGAACAGGATGAATAGTAAGAGTATTCCCTATACAACTGGAAGTTCTGGTCCTCGCATCCCAAAACTGATGTCGAGTTGCTGCCATAAATTTATGAGAATGTTTGTTTTCTCCCGACAATGTTTGAAATGAAGAGTTGGAAGGGATAATATAACCCTCTCCAAATCTTTGTCCAATGTGTGTGAATGGAAGATCTCCTCTAGCCTTTCGCTCATTAATGACAATCTCGACGGCTATTGCATGATGCGTTGTTAGCATTAGATACTAGTAATTGCATACCTAGAAGTGCGAATATGGTGCGTACAACGAAGAGCGATTAAGGATTGGAGATTTCATGAACGTGCCAACGTGACGACCCATGAAAGATATTTCATGTTGTTTGAGATGAAAAATTGGAAGGGATAATATAACTCTTTGTAGATCTTGGTTTAATGTGTATTAATGGGAGATCTCCTCAAGCGTTTCGCTCATTAATGACAATTTTGACGGTTCCTGCATGACGAGTTGTTAGCATCAAAGATTACTAATTGCATATTTAGAAATAAGTACGAAGGTCACGATAATGGGAAAGAGCAATTAAGGAATGGCTAATTATGGAAAGTGGTCGTCCAGGCTTCAAAATAGGGTCACAAGGTATAATCATGAGAGGTGAAGGCCCAAGGGTCAAATTGTATGTCTTGGAAGTTTTTGAGTGCAAAACACATAACACAAAAGAGGGCATGATGGGACAGTCCAGAGGTCAATTTGTATATCGTAGAACTCTAGGTACTGTTTGTAGGCCACAAAACATTGGAAGCACAATTGTGAGCCCGCCTGTCCGAGAACCTGCAATCGAAAAAGTGGATAAGTATGGAATAGGGAAATGGTAGGTCAGACTCATTTTTGCTAATATATTGAAATTTGTAATAGGTATTCCATTACGTGGCAAGATCTTTTCTACATATTTATGATCCGTAGGATCTTTTAATGACTATGGTTGAGTTTTAATTTTGCATGCGTTAATTATCCAATTGAGAAGCTTAATGAAAGAATGAGGAAAAGAGAGGAATTATGATAGCCATATACACATATGCATATCTGAAATGAAGTAATAAACAACAAACCATAACACGAGAATTGATAATGGAGTTCAGCACAACGTTGCCTACGTCTCCGGGCCTTTGTCTATATGGGGGAGGCTTCTTTATTTCTGTTCAAAAGATCAAAAGTATATTGCAATAGTGTCAATTGGCTACAAGACTGATCTGTTCATGTTCTTCCAGATCTCTAGAACCCTACAAAGAAAACGGCATGCAAAATGGATGTCCGGAGCTCCCAGAAATGGCCCACAAGCGTCTGCTCCTCAATAGCTTCCCTGCATAAAAATGGCTTTGGCATGGCTTCCCTTCAGCATAACTCTTCTCTGACTGTCCTCCAAGGCCTCAAATAGGCCTGGTTTATATAGATCTAAAGTTGGTTATCCATCCCCAACTTCCTCCCAAAATTTTTCCTCCAAATATGCCCAATATCTCCCAAAAATGGATTAAATCCATTAATAATAGGCATAATATCAATGAAAATCAGAACTATAGAAAAAAACCCAAAATTTGTATAATAATAGGTGTAGCCCCCTTTGATGCGTGCTCTGGATCATACGGGTGCCTCCATGTGGCCAGGCTCCTCCGGGCGCGCTAACCCCCCTGTCCGATTGGCTCCTGGTTTTTGGCACGTGGATAGAAACGCAGGCTTAACCGACTAACCCCCGCACCCAAAATGGTGGATAGGCCCCTGGTCCTGTGGGATCCACCCGGATCTAAGGGTTGGTCCCTATTGTGACCCCTACTGCATTAAACCTCCGCACTCTCAGTTATATGGGCGGTCACCGTCGTGTGTTAGTGCCGAGGGTTGGGGCTAAGCCCCATCCCTTTCCGCCTCTGAATAGAACTTTAACCAAACTCAAATAATTTTATCGCCATATGACTGTTAAGTCACACCAGTGGGGTGGGCAGTTAGCTCGGTCCTGCCAGTCCACAGCCCAGAGGAGAGGTTGGGGGTTTGACCCCGGTGAAGACCATAAACTTTTACACAAACCATGAGCCAACCACAGGGTGCCACGTGGCAGCCCATGACTGGGCCACGTGGCACATCAACAACCAAACAAAAACTACCAAGTGTCGAATGCTGACTCATCCATGTATCTTCCATGTACCCTACCACCTGTCACCGTACCTACCCAGTCAGCCTGCTAACTTCATCCCTGCCACATCAGCCTGTGCCACGTGTCACCCTTACAGTGGTGACATGTGTCACCCTCTAACTGGTCCAACTGTCTATTGTATGCCACATCATCTGCCACGTGTCATGTCCAGGAGCTGCCATGTCATCTGTACAGTTGTACGGCCTATACAGTCAGCCTGCCACGTGGCACTGTACGGACTGTACAGTCATCCATTTTTTTTGCCTGTTTGGGTTTTCGGATAGAATGCGATATATTTCACATACGAAGCCTGTTTGACGATGTAAATATATGGACAGAATCAGAAAGACAAGACAGACACAATGGTGCTCGTTTCATCAGATTCCGAGCACTTTCATTTTTGAGCCTTTTTTAGCCCTGTCAGGCTTCTGGATCTGATTCTGGATCACACCTCCCCACTAAAAGACCTTTTGGTCCCCAAAAGGTTACTGACTAGTCAACAAGCTCGGGATAGGCCACCCGGCTTGTCCTCTGTCTCTGAACTCTGTCATGTGCACCTGTCTCATCAAGATCAATTGTAACACAATCATGACAACTGACAGTATATTGTTAGCCATTTGAACCATGTTACATCTTACTGAAGCCACTATCATCCATGTAAACAACATTACTAATGATAGTATCAAAAAGACAACTACAAATGAGCTGATATACTGGAAATATTTGCACGACATGAGCTTATCTTGAAGCAACTTATGATTGATTTTCCATTCAACAATCATTTCTTGTTCTTGCTTAAGATCAATTACTTCACTTGAAACAATTATTGGTTTGTTGCTTGCTTGCACTGCCTTCTTTAATCATTCCATTGTTTGAAGTGTTTTATTTTCTTTAACATGATGAGCATGAACCACATAATCTTGACCTGCTTTGGTTAATTGATATTGATTCTTTGTCCTGTAGAAGATTGCCTTAAGATCATATAAATATGGACTACCTAAGACCATTCCACATTCTCTTAACGACACTACATCACATGTTACTTCGTCCACATACTTAGATGAAATTGCAAATTTGATTGTGCACTACTTTGTTATGTGCATTTGATGATGATTGCTT
>ML786873.1:57369-73716 GCA_009831015.1 Picea engelmannii | reverse complement strand
TCTTTCGTCTCATCTCCTCCGACAACAAGGACGAGACCACTTCTTCAAACTTCAAAGAAGTTGTATTACTACCTATGGCCACAACCAGACTATCCCACGAGTTTGGTAAAGAACACAACAAACTGATACATTTATCTTCATCTAAAATTACAGATACTAACTGACTTACCACAGTATTGAAGGCGTTCAAATTCTCTGCCACCGAGTCTCCATCTCTCATCCTCAAGTTATACAGCTTCTTTCTCAGGAATAGTTTATTTACCAGGGACTTAGACTGATACAACTTCCCCAACTTTTCCCATAAATCTTTGGCTATAGCTTCCTTTGACACATTCAATAATACTGAATCGGAGAGACATAGTTGAATTGTGCTCTTTGCCTTCTGATTCGTCTTTTTCCAGTCATCTGCAGAAGTTCCTGTAGGTGTCGTACCTGGATTACCGTGATCCACTAATCTCTGTCCACCAAAATATCTTCCATCTTGAGCTTCCATAGCTCAAATCTTTTCCCATTAAACTTCTCGATCTCCATCTTTGAATTTCTTGCCATTTCTTTTCACCTGAAAAACAATACCGCAGATCTCCCACTGTAACAAGGCTTATCACAGTCCCGAACCAAACCCTTGACAACAAAGGCGTCCCCCTGAAGCCAATAAAGATCTGATACCAAATGTAAATTCTAACCTTGTACAATATCTACTGCAAACTGATATTCAGAAAAGAACAAAAAAGATACAATGGCAAATACAAACATTAAACAGATATTTTTCACTTGGAAACCCAAACCAGGAAAACCAACATATATTATATTCATACATTGTGTTACATTGTTTGCAATACAATATACATATAGGAGCCAACAACATCCAAAACCCTAACCCAATGACTTGGATTAGTCCAAAACCCTAATTCCTTAACCGAAAATAGAAAACCATCGGCAAAAAACCATGTGCCAAAAAACCACCTAATATCATGTGGTCCCGGAAATATGTTGTCTCGGTAATATGTCATCCCGGAAAAAAAAAATTCAGGGGCGCTGCCCCCGAACCCCCCTGTGCGCCCGACGCAAACGCTCAGACACTACTGCTCGTGCAAAGAATATAACACATACCCAACACCTCTATCATCGAAAACTTAGGGTTTAAGGTGCCTTCCTTATAATGTTCTTGGTCATCTACATCTGAGACAACTTAGAGATGCAATTCAGGCCCAATTCAAAGACGAGGGAGTGGTTTTATGTGATGTCATCTTTTGGGGGAAAAAATATGTTAGCCAAGAGAAGCTAAGACAAAAAAAATTAGGTATCTTGTGACTGGTATTCTCTCTGTATTCGATCGTCTGTTTGGTTGAAAGGCATGCCTGAAGATTTGTATGTTGAATTTATTTGTTTTATTATTGTAAATTGGAAGGGACGTTCAAGTCACATGAAAAATGCTCCTTTGTTGAAGTATATAGCTTCTTCCAACAACATAGATTTGGCAAGTGTATCAAATACTGCAGATCACATCAGAATATATCTTTCGTCATAGGAGTGGCAGACATCGTGGCTCACAAAATGGTATGAAATATTCGGAAGTGATGCCAAATATTAATCCATGCCCGAATACACTCAGAAGGAAATTATAAATTTGGATCCTCACGAAGGTGAGAAACTGTATGCGTGGTTGTATCAACATTCTAAAATTACAGAACCTTTTATCTCAAAGTTGTAACAGACTTGACAGACAACCAACTTCTATCTCAAAGTTTGTTGAGGGACCTCTGGATGTAGTAACAGACTCGACATATAATCAAATTTCGATCACTAATGGTACTAATGTCAAGTGTAACAAGTCATGACCCTAGGCTCCAGGTAGCTTCAGCTTTAGGCATCCACATTGGTGATGACTCCAAGCTCCAGATAACTTAATCTTAGGACATTAGCACTGGCGGTGCTAATGGGAACAGTGCCATAGAGTGCAGGGCAGTAAAGCGGTGAACAAGAAAGTCTTTAATTTTCAAAGCACTTAGACTACAGGATTGTCGGACCTGTAAAGATCATTCACTTTAGTGTTACTTTGAGTCTGGAAATCTTTGGAGGTTGGGTGTCCTATGCGATGATGACCTCAACATTAGCTACATGTTAGACATCTATTATCTGACATTGCAGTGTTAATGTGATTGCCATAATCGACGACGGGTCGTTTGCATTAGCACAAGCAATATTAATTGTGTAATTAATTAACAACCTTGAAGGACGTGAATCCCAAACAACGCCTAAAATTTTTCTAACAATCATGTGTTAAAAAAATACATTGTTTTATATTTTAAAAAATAAGAAATTATATTTTCTATGTCTAACATTAGGTTGCACACATAAACATTTTTAAGTTATCTGAAATTAATATATCGTCAACTCAGATCCCCGAAACCGATCAAATTCCCTAGAGCTATTTTATTTCCATCATGTCAGTTGGGATAGAAGGATCCACCACCTGGACAAAGAAATAAGGTAGCAATAAAAGCACTTGTGAAAACACAAGCTGGTGATGGAAGCAATCTATGACCAAGAAGGCACTCTGTGCTTATCGACCTGTGATCCTAATGAATAACTCTAGAGGCACTTGCAGCGAGGCCATGGCGATTTATTTGAACCAGACAAGTCAATACTTAAAGCATCGAGCAACTTCCATTTTTTTTCAAATATTGGATCTACTGCAGCAAAAGAAATGCATTCTCCTTATTCAAAGCATGGGAAACAACAAGAAGATTGATATTCAATGGAAATAACTCTAGAATATCCACCACATCAAGGTCTCCTTTAAAGAATGAAACAAAATGATTACATGAAGGTGGTAGTAAAAGGTGATCTCAAAAAACCAAATCATTCCCTGAATAAATCAAACTTCTTGCAGAAGGTGGTAGTATAAAGTAATCTTCAGAAAGTGTTGTAAAGTCCATAGTCCGGAATTCCTTCCCATTAAATTTTCCCAGTTACATGTCGATGCAGGAATCAGAAACTTTTGAGAGCCTTGTTCCCTGGTTATTTACCCACTTTCAACTACCAGGAGAATATTCTTGCAAAGAGCGGCAAGCTCCTCGACCCAGAGACAAGCACATGCATAAGAATAGTGAAAACAATGTGCAGTACCGATAGAAAGTTGATTGTATGTGGACTCTGTTACTACAACCAGAGGTAGGTAAACAAACTTTGACAAAAAAACTGACTTTCTGTCAAGTCTGTTACCACACCCAAAAGTCGCTCAACAAACTTTGAAATAGAAACTTCTGTAATTTTAGGATGTTGATTCAACCACCCATATAGTTTCTCACATTCGTGAGAATCCAAATTTATAATTTCCTTCTGAGTATATTCGTGCATGGAGTAATATTTGGAATCATCTACGAATATTCCAGACTATTTTTCAAGCCACGATATGTGTGACTCCTCTGACAAAAGATAAATTCTTGTGTGGTCTGCAGGATTTGATACACTTGCCAAATTTGTGTTGTTGGAAGAATATATACACTTCAACAAAGGAGCATTTTGCAAGTGACTTGAAAGTCCCTTCCAATTTCTAGTAACAAAACAAGGAAGTTCAACATACAAAATTTTAGGCAGACCTTTCAACCAGCCAAAGGATCAAATACAGGGAGAATACCAATCATAAGATACTTGAATATTTTGTGTCTAAGCTTTTGTTGGTTAACACAATTTTTTTCGCTCAAAGTTGACGTCACATAAAACCATTCCCTTGTCTTTCAATTGGGCATGAATGACATCTCTAAGTTGTCTCACATGTGGATGACGAGGAACATCACAACGAAGGAACCTTAAACTCCAAGCTTTTGATGATAGAGGGAAATGGGAATAAGTATTTAAAATGAACATTGGAGTATGATAGTATAATCTTCAGTAAATATTGGTTTAATGCATTTTAATGGAAGATGTCCTCGATCTTTTCGCCTATTAATGCCAATATTTTCAAATATGTGTGGTGAGTTGTGACTAATAACATATGAGTTAACATTTCCATATGCAAGCATAATGTCAAATATGACAACCTGTAATATATGCACAATATTAAAGAGGGACATGACGTCAAGACCTTTGTGGATGACAGTGGGGTAGCACAATATTGCACTCTTACTATGATGATGCCTTAAAAAAACTAAAATAACCAACAATTTTTGCCAATTCAATATGGACACAAAACAAACATCAGATCCCATAATATTCGTCCATTAATGTGTTTTAATGGGAGATGTCCTCGACCTTTCCGTGTTGGATTACTGAGAGGGGGGGTGAATGTAAGGATATGATGGATTCGAAAGGGATAGGATTGAGTTGGGAAACTCTTTCTTATAGGGAAAAACCCTTTTTATATCTGAGATTTAAAGTTAAAAAATGAAAGATATGGAAAAAAATAAATTATTTTTAAAATTTATAAATGTAAAATTAACAAAAGATATTGAAGAGATGAATTCAATTTTAAAGTTTTTGAGATATAAATGTTTTACAAAGAGATAATAATGAACAATTATTTGTAATTAAAGTAATGCACATCTAATCGATTGTTAAGGAGTAATTTTCTACCCAATGAAAATAATCAATAATGAATTTCACACTAAAAAATTAGACGGATGATGATTAACGTCCACTAAGACATAATTGGTTTATGGGATCTTAAGAGGGTAAGTGATTACTTGAGATTCTTTAGAATTTTGTAAAGCATTAAAAGCAGATTTCCAATATCATCATACTTTTATTGAGTTAAGAGGTTAGAAAGATTGGTAGTGTGACAAATATTTTGAAAATGAGATCTCATATGAGTATAGACTTGACAATCCAAGAAAAATTGCTTTTCATCTTCAACCTTCTTTAATATCACAAAAGTAATACACTCTTTCAACCTTTTTAGTATTACTTTATGTAATACTTAAAAACACATATAAAATATTTAATTATTTTTATTTATATTTTAATAAAAAAAAAAAAATATTTTAAAAATTTAATAATAATAAATAATAACAAATCCCTATAAAACAATTCATTTTCATGAATCTCCTTCTACATAATAAGTTTGAAACCAATCCCTATCAAAAAGAAAAAAAGAGACATTAAAAATTCCAATCATGATAAAGATGATGAATGATGGATGGTCACAGGTTCAAATCCAGAGGGGGTAGGATATGTATACCTTCTTAAACTTTACAAAGAAATCTTATACACCAATATAGTGTGTTGGCTTGACCATAACCTTATAATAATAATAATAATTATTATTATTACTACTACTTAAAATAATATATCTTCACTATTTTATAATAATATCATACAATATATTATTACACATAAAATCTTATAAAAACAATATAATTGACATCATCACTTTCCTTTTTTAAGCAAACATTAAATAATCTTTATTTTCAACACAGTCTTATGCAGTAGGGTAGTTGGTTTCGATGTGGCTTTTAGTCCTTAACTTTATTACTCGTTGTTCAGATCTGTGATACTGTTGAGACATCTCACCTCAACCCTCCTTATAACCTCAATTTCAATTTCATGAAAAAACAAAAAAAAATCCCATCTTCAACAATGGACCCAATTTCAATTTCATGGAAAAACATAAAATAAAATTCTTCATCTTCAACAACTGGACCCTTCAGAATCACTAACTCAGTAACAATTACATCAATTTCATGTAAAACAAAAATAATTCATCATCTTCACCAACTGGACCCTTCAGAATCAATAACTCCGTAACAATTACATTAAATGATTTTCTCCGTCCCTCTCTTCCCATGTGAAAACTCCGTGACAATTCCATTAAAGGATATCCATAGTCACCCATTTCTTTGATTTAACAGTTGATGTTTTTAGTTCTATTACTTGAAACTGTAATTGGACAGTCATAAATTTCATCTCATCATTGAAAAATTTAATAAACATTTGATTTGTTCTGATTTTTTTTTACCAGAATTAGATGAGATATTGGTGAAATCATCCTTTTTTATTGTTGAAATTGAAAAATTTAATAAACATTTGATTTGTTCTGATTTTTTTTTACCAGAATTAGATGAGATATTGGTGAAATCATCCTTTTTTATTGTTGAAATTATATTTTTGAATGCATAAATAAATTCGACATTCTAAAAAACCATTGAAACATTCTAATTATATAAACTCAATCATTCAAATCTAAAATTCCAACCATTTAAACTACACTGTTTAATTTAAACTACACTGTTTAATATGTAGAAAGTACGAATGCCCAGTAATTGTCATTTCTTACAGGTGAATGGTCCTGATTGCTTTTGCTATTGGTAAGTGTCCAGCTAACAGCATTAAGTTCTCACAACAAAGGCCCTCCGAAGTCTTTATTGCCATTCAATGGGGCATTTGCAATACCGGTCCTGCAACGGTTGTTCTAATTTACTCTTTATTGTGGATGGACACAGGATTTCATTGAAAACTTATCTACCAGCCCCAGCCCCAGCACGTAAGCTTTCAATAAGCCATTATAAGAGCAGAAAACGGATCCAGGAACAAGATGTCTTGTGTTCTTCTCCGATCTGAATGCCTTGTGTTCTTCTCCAATCTGAGGAGGATTGATTACGGATGGATCGATTGGCAGAAGTTGCAGTGGCCTTAGGCGCAATCCTGATAGTGTTGCTATTTTATGTTGGGATTGTATGGAAACCTAAGGTTAGAATTGGGAATCTGAGAAATAAGCACTTAATTATTACTGGAGGGTCCAGTGGAATCGGTCTTCAGATAGCGAGAGAGGCGCTGCTTCAAGAAGCCTTTGTCACAATGATTGCCAGGAATCCTGTAAAACTGGACATGGCAGCCGAAGATCTTGCTACACAAGTTAACTGTGACCGAAACAGGATCAACACAAAGGTAATCTTTAATTTACAGTATAATTTCTCTGTAACATATCATATTCTGTGTGTATTATCCTGTTCAGGATATGGGATTTCCTGTGGGTATTGACATCGGCATGGCCTCTTGGATTTAAGGCTGCAGATGTGAGCAACTACAAGAAGATTTCGGAGGCCATTAAGGAGTCTCATATGTGGAGACCCATTGACGTACTTATATGCAACGCAGGATTTGTGACGAGTAAGTATTTGCAGGATACAAGTATAGAGGAACTAGATCTCATTGTCCAGACAAATTTGACTGGGACTCTCTACACTTTGCATGCGGCCCTCCCACTTATGAAAAATCGCGATGGCAGACCGAGGCCTCCAGGGTCTGTTGTGCTCATGTGCTCTCTTGGATCTCTGGTATGGCCTTGCACTTTACTGAATCTGTTTCTAGGGTTGGGCAGACACATTGATTTTGACTCCATAGTTAGGTTACTGATATTATCTCATCATTGTGCATATATGGTTGTTCATCATCTAGGATCAAACATATTGATTTTCTCTGGAAATCTCAGTCATTGGTTTTCTTACTTGGGTCATGATTTATCATGGGTTCCTGTAATTTTCATGAATTGTGGCTCTTGATATGAATAAAATTACTTGCAGTTCTTACTCTATGGTCATGACATATATACTGCAACTAAATACGCTATGAGAGGTTTGGCCGAGTCTCTGAGATTACAGTTGATACCTTATAATATCACTGTCAGCCTCGTTTGCCCCGGGTTCGTAGACACTCCACTGTTGGATCAGTGTGAAGGTGAGTTGGTGCATATTAAATGTATATACTCTCATTTCAAATAGATTTCAGCTGTGATGATGAGCATTGCGTTTTCATACAGCTGAAATAGAGGACGGGATGTTTACACTGGTGAAGATATTCAACTTATACAGGCGAAGTTGGGCAGAAAAAGCAAATGATGTTGCAAATTACACGCTCGAAGCAGCCAAGGAGGGAAGGTTTTTAACTACTGCACTGTTTCCTGGGTTTTTCCTCTCCACTTTATCACGAGGTGTACTCCCAGCCGATTCGTTTTCCATGGCTCTCCTGGAGCTTATTCTGTATCTGCCATGTAGAGTGCTAACTTTCATTATAGCCTCTGTAGCCCCTCCTGTTCTTCGTTATGTTCATAAGCGCTATAACAAGGACGGAAACCAGTCTCCCCGTTCTGACCATAAAAAGCTGGAAAAGGTGGGTTAAATGCAGAGCTTACTTCAATGTTGAAGCAGAGAAGCTTTTATTAGGTTAAAAGCATCTCGAATGCTCGCTTTATTATCTTATTTATTGCTTTTCTAAATTTAAGAAGGGTTAGGTCAATGCCTCTGAGAGAATGGAGGACATCTTTGACATGTGCAGTTAACAGATATTGTGAAAAAGTTGTACATGATCTGCTGCTGGTATGGATATATTTTGGCAATTTACACTATAATCTTCAGCATAAATTTAACTGATGCCAAGATTTCCGGGTTCTCTTTAAGTCTTAATTATATATTTGCTGGTATGGATATATTTTGGCAATTTACTCTATAATCTTCAGAATAAATTTTAAGTGATGCCAAGATTTCCAGGTTCTGTTTAAGTCTTAATTATATATTTTTAAGACAGTTCAANCCAGCCCCAGCACGTAAGCTTTCAATAAGCCATTATAAGAGCAGAAAACGGATCCAGGAACAAGATGTCTTGTGTTCTTCTCCGATCTGAATGCCTTGTGTTCTTCTCCAATCTGAGGAGGATTGATTACGGATGGATCGATTGGCAGAAGTTGCAGTGGCCTTAGGCGCAATCCTGATAGTGTTGCTATTTTATGTTGGGATTGTATGGAAACCTAAGGTTAGAATTGGGAATCTGAGAAATAAGCACTTAATTATTACTGGAGGGTCCAGTGGAATCGGTCTTCAGATAGCGAGAGAGGCGCTGCTTCAAGAAGCCTTTGTCACAATGATTGCCAGGAATCCTGTAAAACTGGA
Organism: Picea engelmannii; assembly: GCA_009831015.1. Classification (NCBI taxonomy): domain Eukaryota; kingdom Viridiplantae; phylum Streptophyta; class Pinopsida; order Pinales; family Pinaceae; genus Picea; species Picea engelmannii. The sequence goes on along the minus strand of ML786873.1, from coordinate 64,834 downwards.
CATGGCAGCCGAAGATCTTGCTACACAAGTTAACTGTGACCGAAACAGGATCAACACAAAGGTAATCTTTAATTTACAGTATAATTTCTCTGTAACATATCATATTCTGTGTGTATTATCCTGTTCAGGATATGGGATTTCCTGTGGGTATTGACATCGGCATGGCCTCTTGGATTTAAGGCTGCAGATGTGAGCAACTACAAGAAGATTTCGGAGGCCATTAAGGAGTCTCATATGTGGAGACCCATTGACGTACTTATATGCAACGCAGGATTTGTGACGAGTAAGTATTTGCAGGATACAAGTATAGAGGAACTAGATCTCATTGTCCAGACAAATTTGACTGGGACTCTCTACACTTTGCATGCGGCCCTCCCACTTATGAAAAATCGCGATGGCAGACCGAGGCCTCCAGGGTCTGTTGTGCTCATGTGCTCTCTTGGATCTCTGGTATGGCCTTGCACTTTACTGAATCTGTTTCTAGGGTTGGGCAGACACATTGATTTTGACTCCATAGTTAGGTTACTGATATTATCTCATCATTGTGCATATATGGTTGTTCATCATCTAGGATCAAACATATTGATTTTCTCTGGAAATCTCAGTCATTGGTTTTCTTACTTGGGTCATGATTTATCATGGGTTCCTGTAATTTTCATGAATTGTGGCTCTTGATATGAATAAAATTACTTGCAGTTCTTACTCTATGGTCATGACATATATACTGCAACTAAATACGCTATGAGAGGTTTGGCCGAGTCTCTGAGATTACAGTTGATACCTTATAATATCACTGTCAGCCTCGTTTGCCCCGGGTTCGTAGACACTCCACTGTTGGATCAGTGTGAAGGTGAGTTGGTGCATATTAAATGTATATACTCTCATTTCAAATAGATTTCAGCTGTGATGATGAGCATTGCGTTTTCATACAGCTGAAATAGAGGACGGGATGTTTACACTGGTGAAGATATTCAACTTATACAGGCGAAGTTGGGCAGAAAAAGCAAATGATGTTGCAAATTACACGCTCGAAGCAGCCAAGGAGGGAAGGTTTTTAACTACTGCACTGTTTCCTGGGTTTTTCCTCTCCACTTTATCACGAGGTGTACTCCCAGCCGATTCGTTTTCCATGGCTCTCCTGGAGCTTATTCTGTATCTGCCATGTAGAGTGCTAACTTTCATTATAGCCTCTGTAGCCCCTCCTGTTCTTCGTTATGTTCATAAGCGCTATAACAAGGACGGAAACCAGTCTCCCCGTTCTGACCATAAAAAGCTGGAAAAGGTGGGTTAAATGCAGAGCTTACTTCAATGTTGAAGCAGAGAAGCTTTTATTAGGTTAAAAGCATCTCGAATGCTCGCTTTATTATCTTATTTATTGCTTTTCTAAATTTAAGAAGGGTTAGGTCAATGCCTCTGAGAGAATGGAGGACATCTTTGACATGTGCAGTTAACAGATATTGTGAAAAAGTTGTACATGATCTGCTGCTGGTATGGATATATTTTGGCAATTTACACTATAATCTTCAGCATAAATTTAACTGATGCCAAGATTTCCGGGTTCTCTTTAAGTCTTAATTATATATTTGCTGGTATGGATATATTTTGGCAATTTACTCTATAATCTTCAGAATAAATTTTAAGTGATGCCAAGATTTCCAGGTTCTGTTTAAGTCTTAATTATATATTTTTAAGACAGTTCAACTGTGCTCGTTGGTAAGTTTAATACAATTAATTTAAATTGGATTTTTAAGCTTGATAAGTAGTTTAACTGGTATAGATTAGTGAACTGAAAATTGACGTTATCATAACCATAAGTTTAAAAAGGAGATTCTAATTTTTTAGAAAGTATTTTTTTGGAAATTTATAAATTTTTATTTTTAATAAAAATTATTAAATATTTATTATAAAAAAATTGATATTGAAAATTGATGTTGTTAATTAAGCTGAATGACATATACCTATTGGAGATGGGCATAATTAATCCCCTTTTAATTTAAAATTCTAATCTAATGGTTAACCATTAAAGATGTTGGTATATTCTTAGTAGTCTTTCCAAATCAATGAATGTGATTTACTCTTCATATTAACATTTACCTAATCATATTAAAAAATTACTGTACCACCATATGATTGCCACGTTTAATTGATTAACCTTTGAAATTACCACATTTAAAATTAACTTTTGGATTTTTTCAGCTCTATGTGGGTTTCAGCTGTCCTTGCATTTCATACCGTCTTATTTGAGCGTTCACCAACCACTTTGTGGTTGTGCTAATGATTTTATTAATGATGTGGATGTTTTGATTTGTAGGTTTTTTATATATTTTTTATTTTTTCTAATTATTTTATTAATGATATTGATAATGAGATCACATTTAAGTTTTTTGAGATTTTGGTTTATTAAAATAGAACACAAATTAATTAAAATATAAAAAAAATATAAAAATTAATGGATTGGTTTATAATATTTTATTTAATTATGTGATTTGTTTATAATATTTTACTTAATTATAATAATAAATAAAGATTGGAGAAATCTTCCCTTTTAGTTTTGATATTTGTAAATTATGTTTTGATATTTATATATTTTTATATTAATTTTTTTAACTAAAATATTGGTTTTATCTTAATTTATTAAATTAAAAAAAAAATTAAATTGTTTTAATTTTTGTTAAATTATAATTAAAAATTTAGAGAAAGTTTTTCTAATTTTTTAATTACTCTCTTTATAAATATATCTATTGAGAATCGTCATATTTAATATTTAATGATCTTTTAATCATAAAGAAGATTTCTATGTACACAATTTAATATGTTTAAAATATTCTTAGTCATCATAATTAATTAATTGAAAGTTAAAATTTTATGGATTATCTTTTTTGCATGTGAAAACATAGTAGTTAATCATTGCTGAGGTTTATTAGTGAGATTAGGGAGTTAGTGGATGTGCTAGTATTAACATATTTACAAATGATGATTTTTTGAACTTTTTCACTTGAATCCTACTATATCATTCTCTTTTATTTAACTTGCATTTTTGAGTGCATAAATGGATTCAACACCTTGAAAAACCATCTGAAACTATACAAACTCAAACTCTCAAATCTGAAATTCCAACAAATTTTAATCAGATTCTAATAAAAATTAATTGAAAAATATCCGAGTAAAAACTCCAAAAAATTGAACATTTAAATTATTCATCTCACTAAACTTATAAATTTCTATGTTGAAATTAATTATATAAAATTTAATTTCATATTAACAAATCTCCTCTAAATTAAATATATTTTAAATAGTTTGACATCCAACAAAAATAGAATAGGTTATAAAATATTAAATATATTTTAAATATGTTAATTATATTTTAAATAGTTTCACATCCAACAAAAATAGAAATAGTATATAAAATATTATCTTAAATAGGTATTTAATTGTTTTAAGAAATGTTTTTTTTCTTCAAAATGATTTGATATAAATTTTTACTCCATCACAATTTTTTTATTGTTTAAAATCCCATTTTAAATGTAAAAATTGATTCGATATAAATTTTTACTCCATCACAATTTTTTTATTGTTTAAAATCCCATTTTAAATGTAAAAATTGATTCAGCAAAGATTATACAGAAAATCACTCAAATCTGAGTTTTTCTTCTGACAAATATCCCAAAAAAAATATCTAAGGAGAAAAACCATTCCGTACCATCACCTTTAAACTAGGGCATTACTAGCCCATCAAAAAACCAACTTTATGGCAATTATCTTAATGATAAAAAGTTACTTATTCCTTCGCTTGGAGCCTCGATTTTCACTCGATATCTTCGATCTAAAATCTGTGAGTTTTGAATCTAAAGGTATTCATTGGCTTCCTTATCCTCCGTTTTTAGGTGAAGTCTTCACTCAAGTTCTGATTATAACTTTTTTATTTTGCTACATACTCTCTTATTTGTGTAGAGTATGCTATCCCTCAATTTCACTTAATTGTATATCATTTTCTTGCTAGATATAATCTAGCATATGAGCACTTCTTGTGCCTGCTTGTGTCTATTTTGAGATGATGTTAAAGTAGTTTTTGTGCTTGCTTGTGTCTATTTTGAGATGATGTTAAAGGTTAGGATTATGTGATTAATTGTACCAAGTTTTATGTCTGCTTGTATCTGTTTGAGATGATGTAAAAGTCCATGGTTATGTGATTAATTGTATCATTGATGAATGTATTGTACTAGACCATGTTTAATGATTTAATTGAAGCTTTTTTTGTCACCTAGGTGGTTGCTCTAGACCTTTTGTGGTTTGCCACGATTCATCCTCGTAGTCCTTATTTTAAGAGTCCTTACCCTTGTGGCCCATACTAACCTTCTCATGGAGGTCACTTATGGTTGACGTGGGTGTGCATGGGTCATGGAGTGGATCTACTATGATGCATGACTAAGGAAACCCTTACGTTTTTTTACTTTACTTTTATGTAAAAGTGTTACTCATGTATTATAAAGGTTACTATGCCTAGAGAGAACAAATGTTTTATGCCTAAGTATAGATCTCCCTATGACCTAGGTGATCATCTCTCTTGCACTTGGGGACTCATGACATGTATCCATCATTTGAGGTTATTCTACATTATTTCATATGGAGACACAACACTAGAGGGATCTTCACAATTCTCAAGGTAGTTGAGGGCCCTTCTTCATTCACTTGCACCATCCACATCATTCAGGTGGATATTGGTGGTCACCCACATGTTCCAAATTTCAATTGGCTCATCTTGACAGTTTTCAGTTCAACGTGTTTCTCTGTAATGGAGACAATTCTTTGTAATCGTGGGTTCTTCACTTATAGGGATGTCTCGAATCCCTACACAACATCCAGGTGAATATTGGTGGTCGTCCAGCTATTCCAACTGACTTATTTTGGAAGTTTTCATATCAATACATTTTTTTGTACTTCCAGGGCCGTTTTGGGGTTATAAACAATGTTTTCTTGGCTTGCCACAATCAAACTGTAGACGGAGTCAGAGTTTGACGACATAATGTGTAGTTTTCGAAAATACATCTCCAACGAGCTATCATGTGTGCAAAACAAAGATCATATGCAAAAGTTACGACCCTGTGAAGTTAATGTACTAATTTACCCCAACGGGGCCCATATGACTTTTGACATTTCATCTCCTAGGGTTAGGTTTTTTGATGTCTAGGGTTTCGACATTCATATTTATCATAAAAATCCCTTCAGAGCCTCATTGTAATCATCTTCTTGCTAATGTGCGCAGTTTTCACATCTCTTCCCAGAGATAAAGTTGCCGCCATTTTAGCAAGTCTTATACTCTGTATTTTTACAGTCTCTATACAATTCTTTCATTAATAGAAATCATGTATTGTTGTAGCTCTATGTTTCTAGAAATTTTCATGAGTATTTCATTGTAATATCTCTTCTTTCATTTTGTTTTGAAAATAATCTGGATCAGTGGTATTAGAGTAGGGTGCTCTTGATCATTTTTTTTTCAGTGCATGTCCCCGACGAGGTCCAAGTATAACAAGTTGGATCTTGATCTTGTCTCTCTTGAGTACAATCACTCTCGGACGCCCAAGAAACCCTCTATGGTGGAAGAAAAGAAAAACGATGGAGCAAAAGATTCTATTAACTTGTTTCTTGAGCAAGCTCTCACGCGACAGAGGGACGAAATGATGGAGAATTTTGCACACATCCTTCAACGCCTTCCAATAGCAACAGACGCATATTCATCAAAAGATCATTTTGGAGGAGCCTCTCCCTTCAAGGTACAAGTTAATTTTGATATTCTCATATTCGAAGGTCAGATAGATGCAGATGCCTTAGAAAAATGGTTAAATCTACTAGAAGGTTATTTCTTTGTTCAAAAAATTTATGTCAGGGAAAAGATCACTTTCGCACTCATCAAGGCTCTCTCCCATGTCAAACATTGGTGGGAAACTTACTGGGAGCAAAGCTCCACAGAGGAATCTGGAATATATGGGGTCGACCCACTTGGTATTTTTTTGTGGATGCGGTCAAAGAACAACACTACCCTGTTGATAACTATGAAGACCAGTACATGAGATGGACCATATTGCGACAAGAGAAGAGCCAAACAGTGTTGGATTTTACAAAGACTTTTCATACCTTGCGCACCAAGCTGGGTATCAAAGACTCTGAGCCACATCTAGTTATGAAATAATGTGGGGCTCTACATAGGTACATCCAAATCGAAATAGATTTCCTAAACATCTCATCATTGAGAGCTTCCTATCAATATGCTATCAAAATCGAATAGAAATTTAGGCACCAGAACAAATAGGAGTTCGAGTCTGCAAATATGCAACAACCAAAGCATGGTAAAGATGACCCTAACCAACAGCCTCCAGACAACCAATCTAAGACACAGGACAAGAAAGGTAAAGGAAGGACAAAGAATGACACTGGGAAGTGGTGTGATTTCCACAAAAGCCCCTGGAACAACACCGATGAATGTCGCTCAAAACAGTCATTGGTGGTCGAGGTCAAAGAGAAGGAGTCTAACCCTGATTCAGAATCTAATCCGAAAAATATTGAAAACAGACATATCATCGACACAGACCCCACTACTACTTTCGCGACCACAACAATTCAACTAGAAGAACCAGTAGATCCTGAAGAGGGGGAGCGCCTATTCCATTCACAGATGTGGGTGAAGGGGACCCCATTACATTTCATTGTTGATAACGGCAACCAGAAGAACATCAACTCAATTGAGGTCAACAAACAATTGGGGTTGTCAATAACACCACACTTGCATCCATACAACATCGGGTGGCTTCAATAGGGACGATATCTTCGTGTCAGCGAGCAGTGTCGCTTGTCCTATGGAATCCATCCCTTCAAGGATGAGGTAGCACGTGATGTTTTCCATCTTGATGTCTGTGATGTTGTTTTAGGCCAACCATATATGTGAAAACGTCATGTTGTTTATGAGTCTCGACCCCGTAATGTCATTATTACTCTTGGGGGTCAGCTCTACAAGAGGTAGTTCCGACTACTATTCCACCAAAACAATGCCACAAAGTAATCTCTCATATTGCAAAATTCATCATCTTCACAGTTTGTTCAAAGGATGCACAAAAGACCACTACAACCACTGCAGCCTCAACACCTTCTATCCAGTAGAAACAAATTGCAGAAGAAAAAACAGATATTGTTCCTTCACCTACAATAGTTCCTACACAATGCCCCGTCAAGCCCAGAGACAACAGGTTGGTGGAACATAATCAACCTCGCCAACAACAAATTCGTGACAGTCTTCCATAGACCAAGCAACACAACTTCTCCAACAAGGCACACAACTCACCAAGATTCAAATTCAGAAAACATTTTCCCCTTTTCCCTGGGTGCTCAACGCAATGGATACCATTGCTTCCTACGAGGGGAGGATTGATATAAGTGGATATTGGTGGCCACCCACCTGTTCCAAATTTCAAGT
>ML786873.1:36787-49300 GCA_009831015.1 Picea engelmannii | reverse complement strand
CATCAAACAAACTTGGGTCCATTACCTAAACCTGGGGTCTCCAACTTCTCATGGCCATAACTCTCTAACCATGAGGAATTATGTGACGTTCCACATACCACCGGAAATGACATGACAAGCACTATCCATCTAGGATATTTTCCCCGACAAATTCACTTTCCTTCATCTCATTATTCCATAATTAAGCATGGGTTCTCTTACTGCACAAAGCGTCTTCCCGTGAGGGCTTTCACCATAAGGGGACCACTTTGGAGTTCATCCATATTTACTTCTTATCAACCATGACAAAACAATAATGATTCATATTTACATCAAACACTATTGTGTCCATTACCCAAACCTTTGTGCTATGGGTCTTTCTTCAAGGGTTGACATCAATGACAACCAACCTTAATCAATATCAGCCTCCCCAATATGACAATAAAAATCTGTAAAAGGTAAGTAAGTATAGATCTTACTTTCGGAATGATCACTGTATTTTCCCATTTATTGCTTTTCTAAATTCAAGCTTTTATTTATTTCTTTTCTAAATTCAAGAAGGATTGGATCAATGCCTTTGGATTAGATCAATGTCTCAGAGGGTGTGGAGGACATCTTGACATGTGCAGTTAACAGAGATCATGAAAAAGGTGTGTCCATGATCTGCTAGTATAGGTATATTTTTCCAATTGATACACTATAATTTCTAACATAAAATTTCAAGATTTCGAGGATCTCTTGAAGTCTTAATTATATTTTTTAAGCTAGTTCAATTGTGCTAGTTGGTAAGTTTAATACAATTAATTTAAATTGATGTTTTTAAGTGGTTTAATTGGTGTATATTAGTGAACCTAAAGTTATGTTATCATAATGATTTCAAAGTTTAAAGTTGAGGTTGTTAGAACTATTTCATAACATAACGATTTCAAAGTTTAAGGTTGAGGTTGTCAGAGCTATTTCAAAGTTTAAAGTTGAGGCTACCATAACCATTTCAAAAGTTTCAAATAAAGTTTCTTAATTTTTTTTGAAAAGTATTTAGTTAAATTATTATAAATTTTCAATTTTAGTAACAAATATTTAAAAAGGTTAGAATTTATTATTTTAAGTAATATTATTTGATGTAGAGATTTCTGAGGGTCATAACTTTTGACTTGGTTATCTGTTTGGGATGAAATTTTACAAGTAGTTGTGTCACAATGAGTTCATTTCCATGTCAATATAATCCTTTAGATCATACATCATTTCGACATTTTTTTGGGGTCAAATTCCTTCATAAAAGGTGTCAAATTAGGGTTTTAGTGTTTTTTTTTTTCTTTCAGTATTTTTTAAATTAGTAATTATCAGTTATCTCTTAGTTTATACACCTAATCAGAAAAGTGAGTTGACAAACAATGTCACTCTATTTAGCTCTTAGTTATAGGTCAGTTTTAGAGTCATGTGAGAATTTTATAAAATTAGTTGTTTTCGAAAATCTCAAATAGTAGTTATAAGGGGTTGAACTTCCATTGTAATAGTTAGGATGGAGAAGAAATAAAATAGATTTATTTTCCATTCTCACGTGGTTGTATGTTTTTTAGATCTTGTGAATGAATCTACGTTTATTGGCCACATCATCTAGTATAAGATCAGGAAGATGTCTAGGAGAGGAAGATGAAGAATAGGGTATCTTACTTAGATGCATAGAGATATGCAAAACCTCCAAGGGCAAGTAGTAGATCTTACAAACGTGTTGGCTAGTCATAGAATAATACAAAGATAAGTGTCTGATGAGCATACAAACCAAGGAGATGTAGATCAATATAAAAAAACGAAGAAGAACAATTAGAGCGCATGAATTTTGAAGACAAGATGCTCAGGGCTCTAGAATATGGAGGGAGTCTTAAACTAGAGGAGTTAATATATTGATTAAACACCATGGATTTTTTTTTTGAATGGAATTCAATGACAGAGGAAAAGAAGGTGAAATTTGCATGCACCAATTTGAAGGGTCAAGCCATGATCTGGTGGGATCATGTGCAAAAAGACAGAGAAAAAAAAGGAACAGACTAAATTAGGACCTAGTGCAAGATGGAAAACAATTGCGAGAAATTATTTTTCCCCTAGACTGTGCCTAGACCCTTTTTCATAGATTTCATAACTTGAAGCAAAACATGTCCACCGTGGAGGAACTCACAAATAAGTTTTATTAGTTGTCCATTCGTGTGGATCACCATGAAACTGATGAGCAATTGGCTGCAAGGTATGTGAATTGCTTACAATCTTCTATTCAAGATGAATTGAGCATTCATAGGGTTCATAATGTCGAAGAGGCATACCGATTAGCCTAAAAGGCCGAGGAAAAAAAAATAGACAATTTTTTCAAAGGAATAGAGGAGCAATGAGGGGTACATCATCTACCTCATGGGGTGGTTTTACCCATGGAAGAGGAAAATCATCCCAAGGAGTTGAGAAAGCATAAATTACTCGACAAGGTAACTTGAATCAACCATAAGGAATAGGATTTCAGAGGGGTAGAGGTTACAGTGGTGGCAGAGCAAGACCTTACATGTGTTTTGAGTGTGGTGTAAAGGGTCATCGGGCATTTGAATGCCCAAATTATAACATGTAAGAATCGAAGTAGGGACACCAACCTAATTTAAACTTGGTCCAAGATGAGAATGAAGAAGAACGAGTTCAATCTAAAGTCTCGCCTGATATGGGGGATAATCTCATGATACAGAGGAGGTCAATGGTGGTTCCGGAAAAAGAGCAAAGGCCTCACGACAATGAAGAATCTTGGCTTCAGACAAATATTTTTCGAACCAGATGCACTTTCGGGGGAAAGGTATGTCAAATTATTGTTGATATTGGCAATTATGAGAATACGGTTCCAAATAGATGGTAGATAAGTTGAAATTATGTTGTGAAACACATCCCCATCCTTTCAAATTTCATGGTTCAAAAAAGGGAATGAAGTCACCATTAATAAAATATGTTTGATCAAATTTTCCATCGGTAAAAATTATAAAGATGAAGTATGGTGTGATGTCATTCCGATGGATGCATGCCATATTTTATTGGGGAGGCCTTGGAAATATGACAAAAAAGTCATGCATGATGGAGAAAAGAATACCTACACCTTTTTCAAGGATGGATTGAAAGACATCTTATTGCCCCTTAAGGATGAAGTAAAAGTTGAGAATATGTTGTCAGAAAGAGATATTGTTAAGGAAATGAAGGAAATATGATTTTGTTATGCAATAATAGTGTAAAAAGGAGTCAGGAAAGACATACCAATCCATACTAAAGTGGCCAAGGCACTAGAAGAATATGTTGATGTTATCCCTAATGAACTACCAGATGGTATTCCACCAAAGGGGGGTATTCAAAATCAAATTGATCTAATCCCAAGATCATATTTACCTAATTAGGTAGCCTATAGGATGAGTCCTACACAACATGCAAAGTTAAAACGACAAGTGGAATAACTTATAAAGAAAGGTTTGGTAAGAGAAAACATGAGTCCCTATGTTGTATCGACATTATTGACTCCAAAAAAATATAATATGTGTTGGATGTGCACAAATAGCAGATCAATTAATAAAATTACCATAAAATATTGGTTTCCTATACCACGCTTGGATGACATGATGGATGTACTAGCCAGAGCTAAATATTTTTGTAAAATTGATTTGCGAAGTGGATACCACTAGATCCAAATTCACAAAGGGGATAAATGGAAAGATGCCATCAAGACTAGGGATGGACTATATGAATGGATGGTGATGCCATTTGAGCTATCCAATGCACCTAGTACTTTCATGTGGTTGATGAATATTGTTCTTCGACCTTATATTGGTAAGTTTGTTGTCATTTATTTTGATGACATCCTAATTTTCAGTAACAACAAAGAAGATCACTTGCAACATTTAAAAATTATATTGGATGCATTGAGAAAACATTAGCTTTATGCAAACCCGAAGAAATGTAGGTTCATGTAAGAAAGTTTATTATTTATGGGTTTTTTCATCTGAGCAAAAGGAGTCAATATGGATTCAGAGAAGTTCAGAGCAATTTTGGAGTGGCCTAGTCCTAGGAGAATAACAAAGGTAAGAATTTTTCATGGGCTGGCCACCTTCTACTGAAAATTTATTCAAAAATTTAGTGGCATTGTAGCACCCATAACAAATTGCACCAAAGGAAAGACATTCATGTGGACCAATGAAGCTGAGGAATTTTTTAAGTTTCTAAAGAAGAAGGTCGTTGAGGCACCTATATTCCCCTTACTAGATTTTGAGAAAGTGTTTTAGGTAGATGCACCTATATTTCCCTTACTAGATTTTGACAAAGTGTTTTAGGTAGAATGTGATGCTTCACATGTAGGAATTGGAGTTGTACTTAGCCAAGAAGATAGGCCAATTTCATTTTTTAGTAAAAAGTTGAATGAGGTAAGAAAGAACTACTCCACATATGATGTAGAATTTTATGCAATTGTGCAAGCATTGGGACAGTAGAGGCATTATTTAGTGTCGAAGGAGTTTGTGCTATTTACCGATCACATTGCATTAAAATATGTAAACACCCAAAATAAATTGAACAATAGACATGAAATATGAGTCTCTTTCTTACAAGGCTACACCTTTGTTCTAAAGCACAAATCAGGATGACAAAATCAACTTGCAGATGCCTTGAGTTGGCTCACTATTCTTTTAACAACCATGGAAAATCAAGTAATTAGGTTTGCTACATTGAAGGATCTCTATGTGTCTGATGATGATTTTCTGGCGATTGTGGAACAGTTGGAGAATCTAGTAGATGGGAACATGGATCTTACTCGAGGTGAATATTTATGCAATATGGATACCTCTTCAAAGGAAAACAACTATGCATTCCAATTGGTTATATGAAAGAAAATATTAATGAAGAACTTCACAATAGTGGTTTGGCAGGACATTTTTGAAAGGATAAGACACTATCCTTAATTGAAGATAAGTATTACTGGCCAAAGATGAAAAATGATATAACCATGTATGTGGCATGGTGTAGGATTTGTAAAATGGTTAAAGGACACTCATAGAAAACATGGTTGCATATGCCATTACCATTCCCTACAGGCCCATGGACAAATCTAAGAATTGATTTTGTGTTGGGGCTCCCAAACATACAACGAGGTAATGATTCTATTTTTGTGGTCATTGATAGGTTCTCTAAAATGTCTCATTTCATTGCTTGCAAGAAAACTAGTGATGCATCGAGGGTGGAAAAATTGTTTTTTTTTTTAGAAATTATTAGATTGCATGGGGTTCCAAAAAATATTCCCTTTGATATATATGCTCGGTTCTTAGATCATTTTTGGAGTAATTTATGGAATAAAATGGGGACCAAATTAAATTTTAACAGTTCCCATCACCCCCAAACATATGGGAAAACCAAGGTAGTAAATCAGAGTTTGGAAAACCTGTTACAGAGGATTGTTGGAGAGAATATGATTTGGATTTATGAGTGGAACTAAATGAATAAAAGATTTAATACAATAACATAGAGATACAGGGAAGAACAACATATACAATGAACAATAACTTCTTTTGAATAAATAAAATAGGATGAAACTGTAAAACTACAGAACTGAAACAACTTGCTCGAATGGTGGTAGCTATCTCTGAGAAGAGATGTGGCTGCTACACACATCCATTTGAGAAGAAAGATTAAAATGAGGTTCTAGAGGCATTTTTAACATTACTCGTGAATGCAAAAACCCTAGAAATCCAAAAACCTAACCCTAGGAGATGAAACACCAAAATTTATGTGGGCCTCGATGGGTAAGTTGGTACCTCAACTTCCTAGGGTCGTAACTTTTGCATACGACCTTTGTTTTATGTGTGTGATAGCTCGTTCGAAAGGTATTTAGAGAACTACACATTATGGCGTCAAACTATAATTGCATCTATAGATTGACTGTGGCAAGCCAAAAAACATTGTTTAGGGCCACAAAACGGCCCTGGAAGTACAAAAATATGTATTGACATGAAAAATTCCAAAATAATCCAGTTGGAATAGGTGAGAGGCCACCAATATCCACCTAAATGTTGTGCAGGGATTTAGGATAGCCTTGGAAGTGCAAAACCCATAATTACAAATAAATGTCATCATTATAGAGAAACATGTTGAACTAAAAATTGTCAAGATAAGCCAGTTGGAATAGGTGGGTGGCCACCAGTATCCACCTGGATCGTTCCTCCCCCCTTAGGAAGCAATGCTCTCCATTTCATTGAGTCCCCCAATAAGGTGAGGAAATTTCTCCTGAATTTGGCCTCGGGTGAGCGACTTGCCTTGGTGCAGGAGCTGCCCTGCCTTGACAACCCAATAAAGTTGGATCCTTTGTTGGTGAGTGCCCTTGACTTGTGTGTCCACTATTTGATCATTGGATGCATGTTACATGTAGTCAAGGTTGAGATCTGTTTGTGTGAATTGTTCGACGATCTCCGAGGTGTCCAATAATGGTGGAAAATATGGCCGAACGAGGTCCACATTGAACACTAGGTGTAAGATAAGTTAGGGTGGAGTGTTGAGCTCAAAAGAATTTCCACCCATAGCCTTGGTGATAATGTACGACCCATAACGAAGTGGACAAAGATTTCGATGGGGCCTGATAAGGCACTCTTTCTGCAAATGTAACCAGATCTTGTCTCCCACCTGAAATTGGTGCGATACCCAGTGTTGATCATGGTGTTGCTTGTACTTAGCATTGGATTTCTGAAAAATCTCATGGACCTGTTGGAGGATTTGTTGAATCTAATCAATGAATCTGGTGGCTTTGGTAGCCTCATATTGAACATGGGAATATTTTTCTTATATGGTTTCTAAGAGGTAGTGTAACATCAATGGGACACAAGGGTTGGAATCCCAGCACCACCTGAAATGGGATATGGCCATTGGAGTTACAGAGAGCCATGTTGTAGATGTGATAAACATAGGGAAGACTCCCATCCCATGTATGTGGATTCCTAGGGTTATACATGCGTAGGATGTGCATAATCATCTGATTGACTACCTCTGTTTCGCCATCGGTTTGGGGGTGGAAAGCAATGAATTTAGTGAGCTTGGTGTCCAACAATGACCAAATACTCAGCCAAAATGTGCTAAGGAACATGTTGTCTCGATCTGAGATGATGGTACATGGTATCCCAAAATAGACCCACACTCGTTCAAAGAAGAGCTTGGAAGTATCTATTGTTGTGATGTTATTCTTGCGGGCTGTGAGAATGGCCATCTTCGAAAACTGATCAACCACGACAAATACACAATCATTGAATTTCTTGTTGGATTGAAGGCCATACATGTAATCCATCGAGATGGATTCCCAAGGCCTCTCGTGAGTAGGAATAGGGATGTATAAGCCTTTCTTCTTGATGGCTAGATTGGCAATGACATAGGCAGTGCAAGATCTGATATTCTTGCTGACGTCTTGTCGAAGTTTTGGCCAATAAAAATGTTTTTGTAGAGCAATCACAATTTTCTCCACGCCAAAATGTCCTACCATCCGCCTGTAGTGAGCCTCCCAGATCATCTTTACATGCTTTCTTGCAGGAACACATAAGTGGCCCATATGTCATAACAATCCATCCTGAATGTGAAAATCAGTGACATTGGCACCGGTACCCATGAGCTAATAGGTGGTGGCGAAGTCAGGGTCACACTGATAAAGTTGGGGCCACTCAGATGCCTCATGCCCACAAAAATGGAGCATGGTGGTGAGTGCAGAAACGAGAGGTTGATTGAGGAAGTAAGCGACACAATTTGTGTTCCCTGTCTTATACTTGATGTTGATATGGAGTTGTTGTAGGTATGTGGACCACTTTTGATGGCGGTCGTTCTGCAACTTCCCCTATGTCTGTGTGAACTGCAGAGGCTTGTGATCAGTGTTGATGATTGTCTCATTTTCCATAATGTAATTTTTCCATTAACGACAGGATTTCACAATGGAATACATTTCCTCGTCATAGGTGGGGTATTTCTGGACGGTATCTGAGAGTGTCTCACTATGGTATGCTATTGGATGACCGTGTTGAGTGAGAACTGCACCTACAACATAATCAGAGGAATTAGTCTCAATCTCGAATGATTGTTGCAGATCATGTAATGAGAGTACCAGATCTGAGCACAATCGATGCTTCATATCATCAAATGCTTGTTTTTGTGCCTTCCCCCATGCATAATTTTCCTTTCCACTGCCCTTGGTTACTTGGTTGAGGGCCCATGCAATATGGGAGAATCCCAACATGAATATTTAGTAGAAGTTGGCAAGTCCTGAGAAGCTCTGAAGCTCGGTTAGTGTGGTCGAGGCTGGCTAGTCACAGATGACTTGAATCTTAGTAGGATCCACATGCACCCCATGCTCATCAACAATGTAGCCCAAGTATTGGACCTTTTTCATGCCAAAGGAGCATTTTTCCAAGTTGGCATATATCTAGTGTTGACATAGAGTGATCAAAACCTATTGAATATGCTACATGTGCTCCTCCCAAGTTCTGTTGAAGATGAGGATGTCATCCAGATATACCACCACAAAAGAGTTGGTGAAGGGTCTAAATAAATCATCCATCAATCTCATGAAAGTTGTTGGTGCATTTGTTAAGCCAAAGGGCATGACCATCCATTCGAAGAGACCTTCTTTAGATTTGAAAGTTTTCTTCCATACATCAGTCGGTTCGATGGAAACGTGGTGGTAGTCATACTTTAAGTCAATCTTGTTGAATAAATTTTCCCCCTTGAGTTGGTCAAGAAGGTCATCAATTCGGGGAATTGGGTATCTATTCCTAACCGTGATTTTGTTTAATTATCTATAATCAATGCAGAGTCACCATGTCCCATCTTTCTTCTGTACCAGTACAATTGGGCTTCCACAAGGGGAGGAGTTGGGTCGGATGTGCCCCTTTTGAAGCCACTCTTGGATATGGCACTTGATTTCATCATTTTCCATCAGCGAGAGATGATAGATTGGTCCATTAGGCAGAGGTGCACCGAGGGTTATATAAATTGGATGTTTGACTTGGCAGTGCATTGGTGCCCCGATGGGTGAGGAGAAGATGTATATGTACTCTTCCATGATCTAGTCCACTTGTTGCTACTGCAAAGAGAGGCTTTGTGTAGAGGTCACGGATGTGGTGGTGACCTTCTACTTTCTGTGAGCATGAAAAAAAAAAAAAAAACTTCCTGGTATGTGAAATGACCTTACTGCATTACTTAGAAGAGATTAAAGAAATAGCGGTAGGCGACGCTACCTCTAGTATCTTGTACAATTGTCTACCCAAAATAATAATAACACTGCGGGGTATAGACTCATACACAACATGTTTCTTCCACAAATATGGCTAGCCTAAAAGAACATTACAAACTTCAAGGGGAGCAATATTACACAATACCTCATCTTTGAAGGGCTTGATGCCATAGGGAAGACGACATTGTTGGCTGACGCAGAGATCTCTTCCTTGGCGAAGCCAACTGATAGTGTAGGGTTTTAGATGAGGTGTTATTGGAAGGTCCAACCACTTGAAGAACTCTGCTGAGATCAGGTTCTTTCGACTACCTCTATCGACAATGAAATAAAGAAGACCCCCTTTACCCACATATGCGAGTGTAAGAGTTGTTCCCCTTCCTTTTTCTCTTCTATTTCGCTTGGATGGAATTTGGTGGTAGAGAAAGTGGCACTGGGTTCGACATCGATAATACGCTTCCCACTTTTGGATTTGATTCGGAGTCAGAATCTGCCTCTGACTCAGAATCTTTCAACTCATCCATGAGTGACTGCTTAAAGCGACATTATTCGATGTTGTGCCAATGGATTTATGGTATTCACACCACTTTCCTGTGTCCTTCTTCGACTTCTCATTACCCTTCTTGGGTTCCATATTGGACTGGTTGTCCTGAGAGTGGCCATATTTTCTATGTCCCTTGTTTGGTGGGTTGGGACCACCTTTTCCCTGCTTCAATTGTGAGTAATTTACAGATCCAAACTCTCGCCTCTTCTGCTTAAATTTCTGCTTGATCTTGACAACATATCTATAAGTCACACCTAATGATGCGATGTCTAGAAACTCCATTTATGTTTGAATGTATCTATGCAGAAAACCACAGTATTTGAGCACCATATGTCATTCAGAGTCTTTGATACCCAATTTGATGCACAGAGTATGAAAAATATTTGTGAAATATGGCACTATCTGGTCCCTTTCCCGACACATCATGGTCCATCTTGTGTACTGGTCCTTGTAGCTTCCAATAGGGTAGTATTGTTCTTTAATGGCATCCCTAAAGGAATCCCATGTGGGGGAGACCGAAAATATTTTAGATTCATATGTGGCACTTTTCTTGGATTAAGTATTCCACTAGTCCTTAACATGGGGGACAACCTTAAGGAGTGAAAAAGTAATATTTTCCCTATTGGAAACATTGTGGACCGAAAAATACCCTTCGAGCATATTCAACCATTTATCTAAAACATATGCATCTATCAGTCCTTCAAATAATGGAATATCCAAATTTACTTGTACCTTGAAGGGGGTCGCATGGTCGCTTGATGAAGATGTGTCTCTTGTGGGAAACTGTCGAAGGATCTGTGCAAAGTTGTCCATCATTTCATTCCTTTGTCACACAAGGGCTTCCTCGAGAAACAGTTTAAAAGGATCTCCTGCTCCATCCTCTTTATTCTCCTCCTCCATGAGTTGTGTTCGGGATTGGTGTGACTGATCTTGCAAAGGCTTGACTGGTTTGAGTCCCAACTTCTTGTAACCAGATCTTGTCGAGGATATGCACACAAATAAACAAATGAAGAGCATACTGATCTGATACCACTAAGCCAGATTTATGAGCATAACAAAATGAATAATGGATTGAATACAATAATGAAGAGATACAGGGAACAACAACATATATCCAGTTAACAATAACTTCTATTGAATAAAGAAAATAGGATGAAACTGTAAAACTGCAGAAGTGAAACAACTTGCCCGAGTGGTGGTAGCTATCTTTGAGAAGAAATGTGGCTACTATGTGAAAATGTCTGAGAAAAATGATTACAATGAGGCTCTAGAGGCCCTTTTAACATTACTCATGAATTCCAAAATCCTATACATAAAAAAAACTAACCTTAGGAGATGAAACACCAAAAATTATGTGGACCTTGATGGGTAAGTTGGTACCTCAACTTCCCGGGGTCGTAACTTTTGCATACAACCTCCCTTTTAGGCGTGTGATAGCCCGTTGGAAAGGTCGTTTTGATAAATACACATTATGTTGTCAAACTCTAATTTTGTTTACTATATGACTATGGAAAGCCGAAAAAAACATTGTTTAGGGCTCCAAAACAACCTTGGAAGTATATAAAGATGTACACTGACATGAAAAATTCTAAAATAATCCATATGGAATAGGTGGGAAACCACCAATATCCACTTGGATGTTGTGTAGGGCTTCAGGACAGCCCTAGAAGTGCATAAACCACAATTACAAAGAAATTTCATCATTAGAGAGAAACATGTTGAACTAAAAACTGTCAAGATGAGCCAACTGGAATAGGTGGGTGGCCACCAATATCCACCTAGACCAGAAGACCAAGTAGTGGGATTTGGATTTAACTCAAGAGTAAGTTTCCTACAATCATTTTGTGAATATATATACAGGTAAATATCCATTTGAAGTTGTCTAGAAATCCTATGGTTGTCTTAGATTTGGTGCATCTACCACTTGGGGATAGGATCAACGATTATGGGGAAACATTTGCATAACACATTCAATAGATGCAACAACAATTGAGACAAAAGTTGCAAACCAATAATGAACAGAACAAAATTATGAAATATGCTCACCGACGATATCGGGTATTCAATGAAGGTGGTTTGGTAATGGTTATTTATAGAAAGAGTGGTTTCCTAGAGGAACCTACCACAAATTGAAGTATAAGAAAATTGGTCCTTGCAAGATTCTCAAGAAAATTAACGAAAATGATTATAAGGTCAATTTACCAGGTGATATCGATATTTACCCTATGTTTAACGTTTCTCATTTATATATCTTCCATGGGAGTGATTTGGGTGATGTCAGTGAGGCGGAGGTGGCTTTAGAACAAGCCATTCTGAGCAAGAAAAAGGAAAATATTGTGCATAGTTTAGATAAGAAGACCCTTATGTTGATGTTTCAAGATCGGGCATACATTCTACCAGATGGTCATCCTGATTTGACCAAGGGAGGATGATACATTCACTCATGGGGCCATGTTGATTTGGATAGTCATGAATGGCCCAGGATGTTGATGTTTCTCCAATTAGCAACATTGGGTAGACATTCTTCCAGATTGGTCATGCTGATTAGACCATGGGAAATGACTCATTCACTCACAAAGATTTTCGACTAGTGAATGAACCAGGCGTAGTCTTTCTCCTGATGAGGAGTGGATAGACTTGAGGTACTTTCACATTGCCTGCTCCAGGATGGAGGGATCTATATTAATTAGATGTGCATGTGAGGAAATAAACATCAACATAAATATAA
The DNA here is from genome assembly GCA_009831015.1 of Picea engelmannii. Classification (NCBI taxonomy): domain Eukaryota; kingdom Viridiplantae; phylum Streptophyta; class Pinopsida; order Pinales; family Pinaceae; genus Picea; species Picea engelmannii. The sequence continues at coordinate 36,796 of ML786873.1, read as the reverse complement.
TATATAAAT
>ML786873.1:0-24945 GCA_009831015.1 Picea engelmannii | reverse complement strand
ATTATTGCAAGAATCAATTTAAAAGGTTGCAATGTTTCTAAAGGCTTCACTATTTCACCCTTGTCATTCTTCATGTAGTCCCAAATAATGAACGCTTAATTCATTAATATGATTTCTGAAAATTAGAGTGACTCGCTATGGGAAAGGAATTCAATTCAATTTACACTCTTGATTTTAATGTTGAATTATGGACCAAAAAAATATGTCCTTTATACTACAATGCATCATTCTGCTAAGTGTATCCCTTATGTGTATGTGGGTCTACCTGGTACTCTTGTATAAGTTGAATGATCTTGACATCAATCAACCATTATTGATGTACCTCATATATTAAATTTGGTGTTGGTAAAGATAAAGAGAATATGATCCTTCCTCCTTGTACTTCCTAGATAAAGCATCAACCACTATGTTCTCATCTCCTATCTTGTAGATGATTTCATAAACATAGCCTAACATTTTGGTGACCCACTTTTGTTGTTCCAATGAAGAAAACCTCACTTCTATGAAGTATTTCAAATTGCAATGGTCTATCTTAATATGGAAGTGACACATAGTCAGGTTATGATGTTGCATATCATTTATTTTTCATAGGTTGATTTGCCCATGTTTTGATCACACAATTGTTTACTAGTGAATATGAAGGGGCATCTCTCTTGTATTAACACTGCCCCAATACCCATGCCTTATGAATGGCATTCCAAGTTGTAGTCTCATTAAAGTCCATCATGGCTAGGACAAGAGTAGTACAAAATGACTTCTTTTAAAGCCTAAAATACATGTTTTGCAACATCATTCCAACCTAAAGCATTTTTCTTAAGCAAGGTGGTGAGGGGGACTACAATTTACCATAGTTCTGCATAAACTTCTTGTAGTAACAAATGAGGCCAAGGAATCCATGAAATTTTTTGAGTCTTTGGACATGGTGATTCTTTCATTCCTTGTTTTTCTTGGGATCAACATATACTCCATTTTGACCAACAATGTGACCCAAATATGACATTTTAGAAGTCCCAAAAGAACATTTGGGATGTTTGAGGAAAAAATTGTGATTGTGGAGGATTTCTAAGACCTAGTCCACACGTGCCACATTTGTCTTCCAAGTTTATTGTAGATCAAGATATCATCAATGAAGACAATAAGAAAATGGGGCATAAGGGGTTGAAAGATTTTGTTCACAAGGCTCTAAAAGGTGGATGGTGCATTGCTAAGACCAAATGCATCACTAAGAACTCATAATGGCCTTTGTGTGTGTGGAAAGTAGTTTTTTCAATATATGCTTTCTTCATTAAAATTTGTGATAACCCAAACAAAGATCAAGTTTAGAGAAGAATTATGATCCATGTAGCTCATCTAAGAGGTCTTTAATGTTCGGAATAGGAAATTTATCTTTGATAGTAAATTTTTTAAGAACACATAAGTCTTGAAACATGCACTAAGTGCCTTATTTTTTTAGAACCATGATTACCATAGATGAGTAAGGGTTGGTACTAGGATGGTTCACACTAGATTCCAAATGACCTTTTCTATCTCAATTTTTTGTGCAAAAAGATGGAAATATGAGTGCACATTGGGTGGTTGGCTGCCAAGAATCAATGAGATGCTATTATCATGCTCACAACATGAGGGTGGTAATCTATTAGGAAGTTTCAATACCTATTGGTGTTTGACCAAAAGAAACTATAGGAAAGGATAAATTGTTTGGGAAGCATCCTCCAAGAATTAGATGGCATTAAGTTGTGTAATAATGCCTAAATGACCCTTCTCTAGGACATTTTCCATATGATGAGAATTGGAAATATCTCGAGAGCCCACTTAGAGACCTTTGAGAGTTTAACAATTCCTGTCCTTTTTGAAACTCGTGTATAATTGCAGGGAATCCATGGTGTTAGCACTGAGAGTCACCCTCAGAATGCGATAGGATAAGCCCAATACCCATCAAAATGTATAAATGGATTAAAATGGTTAGAGTAGATGGTTCAATTAGACTGTAGGGAGAGGAAAAGATAAAAAAAGTAATTGTAGATTAGTTCGGGACCATTGGGCTATGGAGTCACAAGTATCGTAATTAATGAAGGCATTTAAACTGCCTATCAGACAAAAGGATTTGTGTGGTGATGAGGAGAAAGAAAACAAAGAATGTCTGAGTGATGCATAATGAAAGATGGGAAAGATGAAAACAGATCCTCTACTGCCTCAGGAATCCATAGATCATACAGATGCTACAGCCAGACAAGAAGAAAAACATAAAATATCTGATGAACCATGAAAGATGCGCATAATGACAACAAATCCTCCATCGCCTCGGGAATCTATAAATCGGAGAGATTACATCCAGACAAGAAGGAAAACAAGAAGGGTCTCAATGATGAATGATGAACATAGGCAAGATGACAACAGATCCTCCACCACCTCAGGAATCCATGAATCACATATGCTACATTCAGAACATAAGAAAAACATAAAATATCTGATGAACCATGAAATATGGGCATGATGACAACAAATCCTCCATCGCCTCAAGAATCCATAAATCAGAGAGATTACATCCAGACAAGAAGAAATAGAACAACGTGTAAACTAAGAAGGCAGTTTGATAAAAACAATTCAAAGGAATCTTCAATAACATAATATTTACAATCCAAGCCCTCGGGATTACAAACTAAAAATACAGATCCCTTCTCATAAAACTCTCTCGGCTCTCCAGCCTATGAAAAACACCCCCCCCCTTTGTTACAAAATCTAAACTGATCTATTTATAATCAGATCAGTCCACAACTCCAAGGAGCGTGACTTGGCTACCTCATTCAATGCTTTCGTCTGCGCATCCTTCTGTGAGACTGTGTGTGTTTTCTCCTATCAGACGCAAGATCATATTAGTGTGGGTCTGCAAGAGGAAAATGTCCATCATGGTACCTCGGGCTGACAAATCTGTCTCCTTGGCCATAGCTTCCACACCTACCATTTATGGAATGAGATGAGGTTTTAAATACCGATCCTTTTTCATTAATTGAATCCATCTCGGGATCGGAGAAGTGACTTGAAGATTAGGGGGAAACCATGTGCTGAACATGTATTGGGCACTGAATAAGCAGGTGGCCACAAAAGTCAATCCTCGTTCATTGGATGAACCTTCCTTGGGATCGAGATGTGATTTGTCTACTAGGGGGTGGCCACATGCCGCTGTTTGATACGGCGCTATAAGAGCATGTGATTTTGGGGTCATCGAAAGTGGTTTGGACCCACACCGCTTTCAGGCCTGAAATGCACCGCTTCTCGCCACGTAGCCACCCCACGTGGTTTGGATTTCGACCCGCCCTTTGGATTTTCATGCCCGTGCAGTTTGTGGTGCCGAAATGATTGGTGGTCGTCGATCTGATCGCGCTCTAAGATCTGGGCTCGCTGACTACTTTAGCACCCCCGCCAAAGCGTTTATATGCTTGCCAACTTTAGGATCATTCTAACCGCACTTGTAGATGGCGCTAATTTTGGTGTTGGACAAGAACACTTCCCAGAGGATGATCTGATGTAGTGGTCTAATGTCACTATGTTGACATGTCATGAAAAGAGAGGTGACACATGTCGGCGCCAGATGGATTCCAGGTGTCATGACTGATGAGAGTGCCAGATTTTTGAACTGATGACTCCCACGTACTTTGGCATGTTAGAGCTTGGGGATGATCAACATGTAGAGTTAGAGATTCGAAGTGAACGAAGACCATCGATATGAGGAGGACAGGCAGTAGGGATCTATGGACTTTGGGAGAAACAATCCGGATGAAAGCGAGAGGGGAGAAGCCAAAACTCCCGAAGCTCGAATTCTTGAAGTAAATCATGATCGTCTGATGGAGAAGGATACGTGGCGCCTAATATTTAATTCTGGGGCCTCTGTCTAATGCTAGACCTCACAGAACTTTGAAATGATGAATACACGTGAGCCATTGATCTGACCTTCTCCTGGGATCTCCGCCGCTGAAAATATGAACCCACCCACTACTTGTATTTTAAGCTCGAAATGGGTTGCTTTGAATGCTTCATTTGGACGTTTTAGGAATTGGTCTTCTTTCGACCCTTTGACAACTATATGTGATAACATTTGGCTCCACAGGGGATGGCATGCTCCCTGTGAGCTACCAAGAACAAGCAGTTCTAGTGCCTTAGATGTTGGGTTGTGGAGTCGAGCTCAGATACATATGTTGAAGGCAACATAACGACCTTTGCACTACTCTACTTTCAAAAAGAAAACAAACACACATGCTCCAGAAGGAGCTTATTTATGTACAATCCTACACTAACTGATTTTTACAATATGCTAGGTGAAAGCAAACTTCCACCATAGCTACCCAAGTAATTTCCTAATGGAAAAATTTCTTACTCTGCCACTGATGAGAAAGGGACAATGAAACTGTGACAGTAAAATAATTACATTTTTCAGATTACCTCCCAATGTTGAAGGTATGACAAATCTTGAAGTCTCCAATACATTGAGGAAATGCAACTCCATGTATTCGCCTACAGGGTCATAAAATAGGTGATAAAACCTACTAGATTGGTAACATAAAGCCTTCTCTGCTTTAAAACTGCTCACATCTGGCTGAATGTCTATGGCAAGCATAGGTGAGTGAAAGGATGATGCAGGATGTTGATCCACTTCTCCTTTCTCTGCTCTGATAACATCTGCTAGCTGATGGTAAGAAATATCCTCATGTATCTCAATGGATGGCTCTTTCTCTTTAACATGCTGCTCATTTATAAGTGTTGGAGATGAGATAAGTTGCACATTTAGTTCTTCCATTTCTCCTTCATGGCTCTCCAAGGATCAGATCCATAATTATCATATATAGGAACCATGATACAAGGTTCCAAAGAAACCATGAAAAATATATTCTCTTCATCATATTCACTAGGATATTCATCAAAAAATGGTTTTTTTTGGTCAGTATTTGAAATAAATTCATCATAATCAGGAATGCCAAAAACATTTGTTTTGAGAACTTAAATATCCTCTACAATTCCTTCATAAGAGAAGTAAACAAAATTTTCATCTGATGTAGATGAATAGGGAAGAGAAAGAGTTGATTCCTCATCCAAGGCATCTTCTTCACTTTCACAGCCTTCATATGATCCGGTTTATTTTCGGCACAAAATGAGAGCGGAGATATAATAAAGAAATGCACAGAGATATCGCAGGTCTTCAATAATGTAACATAAATGTATCAGAGATGCAACTGTAAATTCACAAATATACAGTAATACAGGATTTCTATTAATGAAAGAAATGTACAGAGACTATAAAAACATAGAGTGAAAGGCTCACTAGAATGGTGGCAGCTTATCTCTGAGAAGAGATGTGACGGCTACTCGCATTTGCAAGAAGATGATTACAATGAGGCTCTGAAGGCCTTTTTACATTAAACAGGAATGCCAAATACCCTAGACATCCAAAAACCTAACCCTAGGAGATGAAGCGCCAAAAGTCATGTGGGTCCCATTTGGGTAAGTTAGTACATCAACTTCTCGAGGTCATAACTTTTGCTTATGATCTCTGTTTTAGGTGCATGATAGCCTATTGGAAAGGTATCATCGAGGAGATTCATTTTGGGGCTCAATCATTCCTTTGGATATCATTAACAAACTTGATCCCAAAAAACCTTCATTTAGGCCCTCAAAATTGCCCCAAAAGTTAAAACTGCTAAAAATAGTAAATTGCCAAAATTGCCAGAAAACTATTTTGAGCCAGTTGTAAAAAGGTGGGTGGCCACCGATATCCACCTCAATCATCATAAGAATAAAATATATCCTGAACACAATAGTTGTACTCCTCACAACAACTATGGCAAATTAACTTAGAGGAATAAAACTTTTGACAATGCATATTGAAAGCTCCATGAAACTGTTCCAGAGAGGAGATGCTAGCAGGAGGCAAGGATCAATACCACTCATGAGAATCTCCCTATAATGAGTACATGAACATATTCATTAATACATCCTCATGATGTATTCCCCACTAATTCATGAGTTCATGAAACTCAAGCAAATGCTCAACAGGGTTGTCATCTCTATGTTCTCTAAATATGGGCAACAAATCACCCCACTCATTTATAGTAGAAACAACATTTGGAAAACCAGGAATAACAGAGAAATTAAAAGGAGCAAACCTCAGAGCCAAGATGGCTTCCATCTGAAAATATGAATTCTTAAAACTATGGAGTCGCCACTGGATTCTTTAACCATGGAGTCTCCAAGTGAATGATATGCAGTCTGAATGTGTTTGGTCTTTGTTCACCATCAAAGATTAGATATGATCGTTTTCATTCTCCCATGGAAATATATTTCATTACTCCATCCACAACAATGACGCCATTAATGTTAGCGTTGAGAGTCACCCTCAGACTGCAAGAGGATAAGCCTAGTACCCATCAAAATGTAAATGGATTAAAATTCTTGGAGTAGGTGGTTCAGTTAGACTGCAGGGAGAGGAAAATATAACGGAAGTAACTGCAGATCAGTTCGGGACCATTGGGCTATGGAGTCACAAGTATCGTGAATAATGAAGGCATTTAAACTACCTATCAGACAAAAATATTTATGTGGTGATGAGGATAAATAAGATAGATAATGTCTGAGTGATGCACCATGAAAGATGGGAAAGATGACAACAGATCCTCTACTACCTCAGGAATCCATAGATCAGAGAGATGCTAAATCCAGACATGAAGAAAAACAAAAAATGTCTCATGAACCATGAAACATGGGCATGATGACAACAAATCCTCCATCGCCTCAACAATCCATAAATCAAAGATATTACATCGAGACAAGAAGGAAAATAGGAAGGGTCTGAGTGATGAACGATGAACATGGGAAAGATGACAATAGATCCTCCACTGCCTCAAGAATCCATGAATCGCAGATGCTACATTCAGACAATAAGAAAAACATAAAATATCTGATGAACCATGAAATATGGGCATGATGACAACATATCCTCCATCGCCTCAATAATCCATAAATCAGAGAGACTACATCGAAACAAGAAGAAACAAAACAATGTGTAAACTAAGAAGACGGTCAGATAAAAATAATTCAAAGGAATCTTCAATAACATAATATTTACAATCCAAGCCCTCAGGCTTACAAACTAAAAATACAGAGCCCTATTGATAAAACTCTCTTAGCTCTCTAGCCTCTGAAAAACACCCCCCCCACCTTTGTTACAAAATCTAAATTGATCTATTTATAATCAGATCAGTCCACAACTGCCAGGAGTGTGAACTAGCTATCTCGTTTAATGCTTTTGTCGGGGCATCCTTATGTCTTCCTGTGTGTGTTTTATCCTATCAGATGCAATCTTAGATTAGTATGGGTCTACAAGAAGAAACTGTCCATCGTGGTACCTTGGGCTGACAAATCTGTCTCCTCGGCCATAGCTTCCACACCTCCCATTTATGGACTGAGCTAAGGTTTAAGCTATCGGTCATTTTTCATTAATTGAATTCATCTCAGGATCGGAGAAGTGACTTGATGATTAGGGGGCGACCATGTGCCTCTCATGGATTGGGCATTGAATAAGCAAGTGGCCTCAAAATTCAATCCTCGTTCATTGGTTGAACCTTCCTCAGGATGAGGATGTGATTTTTCTACTAGGGGTCGGCCAAATGTTGTTGTTTGATACGACGCTGTAAGAGCATGTGATTTCGGGGCCATTGAAAGCAGTTTGGACCCACACTGCTTTTGATCTCGAAATGCATCGCTTCTCGCCACGTAGCGACCTCGCAAAATCGTGGTTTGGATTTTTCCCACTCTTTAGATTTTAATGCCCGTACAGTTTGTGGCGTCAGAATGACCAGTGGCCATCGATCTAATCACTCTCTGAGATCTGGGCACGCCGACTACTTTAGCGCCCCCACCAAATCTTTTATCTGCCTGCCAACTTTAGGATCATTCTAATTGTTCTTGGAGATGACACTAATTTTGGTGCTGGACAAGAACACTTCCTAGAGGATGATCTGAAGTGGTGACCTGATGTCACTATGATGATGTGTCATGAAAAGAGAGGTGACACATGCCAACACCAGATGGATGCCAGGTGTCATGACTGATGACAATGCCACATATATAAACTGATTATTTCCACACACTTTGGCACCTCATAGCTCCGGGGCGGTCATCATGTAGAGATGGAGCTCCAAAGTGAATGACGACCATCGATCTGAGGAGGACACGTGACAGGAATCTGTGGACTTTGGGAGAAACATTCCGGATGAAAGCGAGAGGGGAGAAGATGAAACTCCAGAACCCCAAATTCCTGAAGTAAATCATGATCGTTCGATGGATAAGGACACATGGTGCCTTCTCTTTAAATCCAAGTCTTTTCTCTGGCACTATACCTCACACAACTTTGACATGTTGAATACACGCGAGTTGTTGATCTGAACTTCTCCTGGGATCTTCGCCGCTGAAAAATGAACTCGCCCGCTCCTTGTATTTTAAGCTCGAAATGGGCTTCTTGGAATGCTGGGTTTGAATGTTTCTATGCAACAAAGGACTTGGTCGTCATGCGACCCTTTGACAACTATATGTGATAAATTTTGGCTCTACAAGGGATGGCATGCTCCCCGTGAGATGCCCAAAACAAGCAGTTCCATTGCCTTAGTTGGTGGGCTGTGGAGTCGAGTTGAGATACATTTGCTGAAGGCAACAAGCTGACATGTACACTACTCTACTTTCAAAAAGAAAACAAACACACATGCTCTAGAAGGAGCTTATTTATGTACAATCCTAAACTAATGGATTTTTACAATATGCTAGGTGAAAGAAAACTTCCACCATATCCACCCAAGTAACTTCTTAACGAAAAACTTTCTTACTCTGCCACTGATCAACAAGGGACAATCAAACTGTGACAGTTAAATAATTACATTTTTCAGATTACCTCCCAATGTTTAAGGTATGACAAAGCTTGAAGGCTCCAATACATTGAGGAAATGCAACTCCATGTATTTCCCTACTGTGTCATAAAATAGGTGATAAAACCTATGAGATTGATAACATAAAGCCTTCTCTGCTTTACAACTACTCACATTTGGCTGAATGTTTGTGGAAAGCACAGGTGAGTGAAAGGTTGATGTAGGCTACCGATCCACTTTTCCTTTGTCTGCTTTGATAACATCTGCTAGCTGATGGCAAAAAATATCCTCATGTATATCAATGGATGGTTCTTTCTCTTTAACATGATGCTCATTTATAAGTGCTAATAAGCTGCACATTTATTTCTTCCATTTCTCCTTCATGGCTCTCCCAAGGATCAGATCCATAATTATCATATACAAGAACCATGTAACAAGGTTCCAAAGAAACCATGAAAAATATCTACTCTTCATCATCTTCACTGGGATATTCATCAAACATTGGTTTTTTTTGGTCGGTATTTGAAATAAATTCTTCATCATAAGAAGGATTTCCAAAAACATCTGTTTCGAGAACAAAAATATCCTCTGCAGTTCCTTCATAAGATAAGTAAACAAAATTTTCATCTGATGTAGATGAATAGGGTAGAGAAAGAGTTGATTCCTCATCGAAGGCATGTTCTTCACTCTCATAGACTTCATAAGAATCAACTATATCCTGAACATAGTCTTTATACTCCTCACAACAGCTATGACAAATTAACTCAGAGGAATAAATTTTTTGACAATGCATATTGAAAGCTGCATGAAACTGTTCCTGGGAGGAGATGCTAGCAGGGGGCAAGGATCGATACCACTCAAGAGCATTTCCCTTTAATGATTACATGGACATATTAATTAATACATCCTCATGATGTATTCCCCACTGATGCATGAGTTCATGAAACTCAAGCAAGTGCTCAGCAGGGTTTTCATCTCTATGTTCTCTAAAACTGGGAAAAAAATTACCCCACTCATCTATAGTAGGAACACAATTTGGAACGCCAAGAACAATGAAGAAATTAAAAGGAGAAAACCTCCGTGCCAAGATGGCTTCCATTTGAAAATATGACTTCTTAAAACTGTGGAGTTGCCACTCGATTCTTTAACCATGGAGTCACCAGGTGAATGTTATGCAGTCTGAATGTGTCTGGATTTTGTTCACCATCAAAGATCAGATCTGATCATTGTTGTTCTCCCAGGGAAATATATTCCATTACTCCATCCCCGACAATGACGCCATTAATGTTAACACTAATATTCACCCTCAGATTGTGAGAGGATAAGCCCAATATCCATCAATATGTAAATGGATTAAAATGGTTGGAGTAGGTGGTTTAGTTAGACTGTAGGGAGAGGAAAAGATAACATAAGTAATCACAGATCAGTTTGGGACCATTGGCTATGGATCCACAAGTATTGTGAATAATGAAGGCATTTAAACCACATGTCAGAAAAAATGATTTGTGTGGTGATGAGGAGAAAGAAGACATAGAATGTATAAGTGATGCACCATGAAATATGGGCAAGATGACAATAGATCCTATACCACCTCAGGAATCCATAGATCAAAGAGATGATACATCCATAGTAGAAGAAAAACATAAAATATCTGATGAACCATGAAAGATGGGCATGATGACAACAAATCCTCCATTACCTAAGGAATCCATAAATCAGAGAGATTACATCTAGACAAGAAGGAAAACAGGAAGGGTATGAGTGATGAACGATCAACATGAGAAAGATGACAACAGATCCTCCACCACCTCAGGAAACCATGATTCACAGATGCTACATTCAGAAAATAAGAAAAACAAGAAATATCCGATGAACATTGAAAGATGGGCATGATGACAACAAACCATCCATCGCCTCATGAATCCATAAATCATAGAGATTACATCTAGACAAGAAGAAACAAAACAATGTGTAAACTAAGAAGATGGTCTGATAAAAACAATTCAAAGGAATCTTCAATAACATAATATTTATAATCCAAGCCCTCATGCTTACTACATAAAAATACAGAGCCTTGCTCATAAAAATCTCTCGGCTCTCCAGCCTCTAAAAAACACCTCCACCTTTGTTACAAAATCTAAACTGATCTATTTATAATAAGATAAGTCCACAACTACCAGGAGTGTGACCTGGATATCTCATTCAATGCTTTCGTCTGCGCATCCTTCTGTCAGACTGTGCATGTTTTATCCCATCAGACGCAAGATCAGATCAATATGGGTATGCAAGAAGAAACTATCCATTGTGGTACCTTGGGCTGACAGCTCTGTATCCTCGGCCATAGCTTCCACACCTCCCATTTATGCATTGATCTGAGGTTTCAACTACCAGTCCTTTTTCATTAATTGAATCCATCTCAAGATCGAAGAAGTGACTTGACGATTAGGGGGAAACCACATGTCGCTAGTGGATTGGGCATTGAATAAGTAGGTGGCCGCAAAATTCAATCCTTTTTCATTGGTTGAAACTTCCTTGGGATCGGTATTTGATTTGTCTACTAGGGTTTGTCCACGTGCTGTTGTTTGATACAACGCTGTAAGAGCATGTGATTTCAGAGCCGTCAAATCATTTGAGAGGTACATTGCTCCTAGAGACTTCCTTTTTGTTATCATCATGTCTGGAAGTGTCTCTCCTTGATATCATGTTGGAAGGTCTTTCCCTCCATGTATACCTCCTACGACCATCATTATAGCTCATTCTCATAGCTATTACTTGTGACCTTCCCAGAACAAGAAATAAGAACAACAAAATGGATCTCCTAGAGGAGATCAATTTTTCTTGTGCACAACTATATACAGTGACCCTAGAAATAATATGTCTTCTACTATGAACAAAATACATCCATCATATACTTGATGTCCTACGGCTACCAACACAAATTCATCATATACTTTATGTCACATAGCTACCAACACACATCCAACATATACTTGATGTCATATGGATATCAACACACATCGATCATATACTCAATGTCATATGGCTACCAACACACATCCATCATATACACGATGTCATACGGATAACCATGTTGATTTTCTAGTGTTAAATTAAACAAGAACAATTTTTTTGAAGTGGTAATTACTTCCAATGATATATGATATTACTTTAGTAAACACTAGAACATCACTAAGTAACTTGTCTTCCTTAGATCACTTATCCAACATGTGTGAGAGAAAAAATATGTGTCTATTGTTGTGTATTTCAAGTGTCTTTTTATAGTAATATTAGATTGATCCTGTTATCACATAAATTTTTCAAGGGTCGTGGGACAACCAAGTCCTTTGTTGCATAGGAAACATCCCAGCGCAGAACTCAAAAGAAGTCCATTTCGGGCTTGAAATACAAGCTGCAGATGGATTTATTTTTCAACGATGGAGATCCCAGGAGAAGTTCATATCAACGACTCTCATGCATTCGAAATGCCAAAATTGTGTGAGTTTTAATGACCATACAGAATCCCTAGAGTTGCATATCAAGCGTTGTGCATCCTCAAGAACGGATGATCAAGATTAACTTCGGGAGTTCAGGCTTCGGGAGTTTCAACTTCTCCACTCCTGATTTCCTCCAGAGGATTTTTCTCCTAGAGTGCATGGATCTCTGCTGCGTGTCCCTCTAGATTGGACGATCATGATTTAATTCGAGACTTCGAGAGTTCCCCTCTTGTTTTCCTCCATACTACTTTCTCCCAGAGTTGCAGATCACACGCCACACATCCTCCAGATCGGAGAGTCATGATTTACTTCGAAACTTCAGGAATTTTCCCTTCGGGACTTCCCCTCTCGTTTTCCTTCGGAGTAATTTCTCCTGGAGTTGCAGATCAGACACCATTCATCCTCTAGATCGGATGGTCATGTCGGGACTTCGAGACTTTTTTCCTTCGAGATTTCCCCTCTCATTTTCCTCCGCAGTACTTTCTGTTGGAGTTGCATATCAGACGACATGTGTCCTCCAGATCAGACAATCATGATTTACTTTGGGACTTCGGGCTTCGGGAGATTCAACTTCTCCACTTTCGATTTCCTCCAGAGTAATTTTCTCCAGAGTTCACGGATCTTTGCCACGTTTTCTCCTCAGATTGACAGTTGAAATTTGTTTCCAATATTCAGTATTCATTTCAGGTCTCCATGTCACCTGGGCTCATACTACTCCATGAGTTATGACAACTCTATATGCAGACCCCCCCTGCCGAACTATGAAGCACCGAAGGCACGTGGAATCCATCTAGCACTGACACAAGGCACTCATTTCAAGCATTTTTGGACATGTCATCAACCTATTTTCAAGTGATACATGTCACCCCTCCATCAACGACATGCAACATAGTGATGTCAGGCCGTCACATCAGCTTTAGTAGATCACCCTCCAGGAAGTGTTCTTGTTTAGTGCCAAAATTAGCACCATCTCTAATCATGGTTTGAAGGATTTTATAGTTGGAAGGTGGGAAATATTTAACGGAAGCGCTAAAATAGTAAGGCTCCCAGGTTGCATATCGCAACCATATTAATGACCATGCTTCATTGTGGGGACACAACATACTCGAGCGATAAAATTATTGAGAGGTTCCACAATTGAAACTATGGTATAGCGGAAGAGCTACATGGCAGAAGGTGGTGAATTGCGGGCTCAAAATTGGTGTGGATCCAAACATCATTTGATGACCCCACAATCATGTGCTTATTCAGTGTCAAATCTGAGAGCAACACGTAGCCTCCCCCTAGGCATTGAGCCTCGTTGCAATCCGAAGGAGAATTCAGTTAATGAAAGAAAGAGCTAGTAGTTGAGACTTCGACTCACTCCAAAGCATGGAGGTTCTGGCCATGGAGACAAAAGACTGTCAGCCCTAAGTACCACAGAGGGCAGTTTTTCCTGCAGGCCCATACTGACCAAAGTTTCCTTATGATAGAAAGAATAGGAAAGACAAGAGAAGACATACAACATTGGTGAAGAGGCACCCAAGAAACAAGACATGTCTACTGTTTTGACTATAAATACATCAGATGAATGATATGAAAGGGGGTTTCAGAGGCTGGAAAGCCGAGAGATTTTTAGGAGAAGGGCTCTCTATTTTTTAGTTTGTAATCCTGAGGGCTTGGATTATAAATATCATGTTATTGAAGATTCCTTTGAGTTGTTTTTATTAGAATGTCTTCTTAGTTTACATGTTGTTCTGTTTTTCTTTTCTAGATGTAATCTCTCTGATCTATGGATTCCTGAGGTGGTAGAGGATTTGCTATCATCTTTCCCATATTTCATGGTTCATATCTCATACATTTTTTGTTTTTCTTCTCATCTAGATGTAACATCTCTGATCTATGTATTCCTGAGGTGGTAGAGGATCTGCTGTCATCTTGCCCATTTTTCATTGTTTATCACTCAGACGCTTTTTGTTTTCTTCTTGTCTAGATGTAGCCTCTCTGATCTATGGATTCTTGATGTGGTAGAGGATCTGTTTTCATCTTGCCCATCTTTCATGGTTTATAATTCAGACACATTATGTCTTCCTTCTCCTCATCACCACATAAATCCTTTGTCTGATAGGTAGTTCAAATGCCTTCATTATTCACGATACTTATGACTCAATAGCCCAATGGTCTCAACTAATATGTAGTTACTTCTGCTATCTTTTCCTCTCTCTACAGTCTTATTGATCCACCTACTCAAACCATTTCAATACATTTATATTTTGATGGGTATTGGGATTATCCTCTTGTAGTCCGAGGGTGACTCTCAGTGCTAACAAATCCAAAAAAAAGGAAACTACCCAAAAATTAATTTGGTTATAATTCATCCACATAGAATTTTACATTGTTAAATTGTTCCTCCATAATTCATGCGATTCTTTTCATAAATATAGGTAGAAGTAAATATGCAGTACAATCCTCATATTTAGGTAATTATACATTTTTACTAGAAATTATTGCCCACCATAATTTATGGAATTGTTTCTAGAATTTAGGTAGGAGTAAAAAGTAAATATGTTGTACATAGAGATTGTAACAACCCCATAAATTTAACAATCCCAACATTTTACTCTTCTCTCATTTTCTTGGGCCCTCCTTTGAAGGATTCAAGCCTAGTCCCGCTCTGATACCATGTTATTTTTCTTCATTTGAGATATAATCGATATATTATTACAATGATGAATGTTCCTTATATAGGGAACATATGGTGACCATCCATGAAAGGATGTGTCCCTTGAATAATCAATAACTATTTATTATTATCATTTACTTATTATATGTGATATTTAATAATCAATAATTTTATTATTAATTATTATTCTAAGAGAATGTCTTCTTGATGTTGTCCAAACATCAACACTGAAGCCTAGGTAGGGAAGTGATACATCCTAAGGGACTACGGTGCAAAGAAGGGGATGCACTTCCTTGGGTTGTGTAGGTTGCGAGGAATGAGCGATTGACGGTTGGAATTGTTGCAGGAGTTGAACTTGTAAAAGTTTAAAGTATTATGATGTAAATTTTAAACACCATATACTGATATGGTGTTATGCATCGAGGATAGTGTAATTTGTAGGGGGAGGGGAATGTAACTTCCCCATTTATAATCCTCATTTTAGCAATGTGGAATTAAGTATGATGTAAGTCTACAGGTTCGAATATGTAATTTGTAAGTATTGTATATGATCATAATAATAAAATAAATGTGATGTTGGTTGTGGGTGGACACAGACAAAGTAATTGGGGGATAATTTTCCACAAGAGGGTAACGTCTAAGAATGTCTAAGAAAGGGGTACAAGGGTGGGGAATTATTCATGGGTATTAATTCCAACCCACTTTCCTAGAATTATTACTTTGAATGAACCTTCTAATTTCCTTTTGAGTGTATGAGAGCCCAATCATTAAAAACATGTAAGATGGGTTTGTAGGAAAAGTCACCTCCCATAGTTATGAGAACATGGGGGAATAACTACAATCAACCTTGGGGAATGTGAGTCAACTCCCATGGGTAAAAGAGAAATTCGAGTGGCCATTATGGGAAGATTTTACATGTAGTTTTTGGAGTAGAAAGGGAGTGGAGAGCATTGGATCTTGAAGGCAACCATAGTAGGTGATGTGGGTAGCTTGTTGGAACTGTTGTAGCATGAAGAAGCATGCTATTATGCCTCTAGAGAGGGGGGATTTTTGTGTGATATATTTCCCTTGAATAGTGCGTTGTTTTGTTAGTTTTCTTGGGGAAACTAGCATCCTTGGAGTCCCCAACAATAGAGATTCCTAACCAACCTTGTGTTGGATCCCTTGAGAGAAGAGGGAAGGCCTGAGGGATTATCTGTAGTGAAGGGGAATCCCAATTTTTTGGGTTACATAGGTTGAGGGGAAGAGAGATGGAGGATTAGGATTGCTTTAATATTAGAAAAATAGTTTGTTGTGGGAGTGAATTGGGTTGTAAAAGACACCCTCTTTTATGGAATTGTAGCCCCATCTCGTGGGAAATTTGTTGTTGAGATTTGGAGCAACAAATATACAATTACGAGGAACATCCATACCATGTAGTAAGTTTCTCATTTGTTGTTCAAAATGTATTTTTTTTTATCTCTATTTATCAATTTTATTCATGGGTTTTTATTGTTGTGTATGAACTCTGAGTTTTAGCAAAATATATGTTGTTTTGAGAACGATAAAATAGTTGCTTTCATGCTAATAATTATTTCTACTAGAAGCATACATTTTAAATTTTCTATTAGAGTGCATTTATTTCATGGTATCATATTTTTTTTTATGGGTAAGGTAGTGGGGTCACTACATCACCAACAAGGAATGAACCTCCGCATTTCCAACACCTTCTAACATTAATTTTTGCATGATACAGTTGCATGGATAAGCTGCCAAGTGTGTTCTCGAGGGCCAAGCCCAACATGAGTACTCAAGAATCCAAGTCATATGTGAAGTCACACAATTTCCTCCCTATCACCCCATCTAGGGGAATGTGATTTTGACTTTAGAATGGAATAGAAATTGCATTTTTTTTTTTGAAAAAAAAAACTCTTATAAATTTAGACACAAAATGGTAACACATTAATAATACTACATAATCTCCACATAAACTTGTTGTTTTCATATACATCCACATATTAATTTAGACACAAAATGGTGAGACATTAATAACACCACATAAACTTGTTTTCATATAGATCCACATATTAACATATTAATAATACTATTTGCATTTTACTTTATATAATTTGTTTTAACCATATATGTTTATATATAGCTTGTTTTGGCTAATATGATTATTAAATGGACTCTCACAATTTTTTTTTTCCTTATATAATTTTTTAATTCACATATTCAAATATATAAAGTGCATCTTGACTGGGTTCGAAACCTTGGAGGGTGTTGGCTTGGNTATATATAGCTTGTTTTGGCTAATATGATTATTAAATGGACTCTCACAATTTTTTTTTTCCTTATATAATTTTTTAATTCACATATTCAAATATATAAAGTGCATCTTGACTGGGTTCGAAACCTTGGAGGGTGTTGGCTTGGATTTGATGGGACTTGGGTGGACAAGGTAATGGTCATTCCGTGGCTTCAGGAGAGGAGTCGTCTATGAGAGTAGAAGGAGAGGGTGTAGGAAGGAGGGTAGGGGGATAGATTAGGAGTAAAAACCTGATACTCGGGATGATATGTCACCTTTTAGGGTTTATGGTGACAACTGTTGTGGTCTCTGCAGATGAACTAGATGAAGACCAGTGGTGGAGCCAGAGGTGTTTGTACAAAACAAATGAGGTGTACACGGAGGAGTTAAAGCTGTACCGGAAAAATTTAATTTTGGATGAAGTTAGGGTTGGTAAAGTGGAGTCTTCGCTGGACGCTCGTATTGGGATAGGGATAGGGGGTGAACTTTTGAGCAGATCAATGGATACTAGATCCATCAGAAGCGGAAAGGGGAGGGGTGTATAATGTTTATGTGAGCAACTCTTCATCGATTATATCGCAGAAGGCCATGGAGGGGAGGCAGAGTAGAAAGGGAGAAAAGGAGGGAGGTTCGACTATTGTTGTAGCAAAACAGGGGGTGGTGAAAAGGTTGTTGGATCTAGTTGCGGGGAAGAAGGAACTCAGTGGTACTGGATGACCCTGGTTTGTTGAGCCAGAGCTATGGGTAGGGAGAGGTAGGGTTCCTCAGGAAGCTGTGGTAGGTGGCGATAGGGAGGATAGTGCGACGGTAGTATTGAAGCTTGCAGGGTGTGCTGCAGGAAGCCCTAGTTTTCATATTATTAGAGGGGAGAAAATTTTTCGAATAGGCTTTAAGGTGTGGAGGGTTAAAAAAACTAAACCTTTTGTTATTCTTGGTTGTGATATTGGGATGGAGGAAGTTGGTAGCTACTCTTTGCGGGGGCTCATGGGAATATTTGGGTATGGGGTGATGGCGGCTAGGGATATTCATGATTGGGCGGATGTTTATTGGGGTTATGTGATGGGGTACTCGCCAAATATATATGTTTTAATTAAAGGATGGTATTTTTTTCTTTTTAAATCCATAGAGGATGCAGAGCTGGTGATGAATAGGGTTTGGGTGGTGAAGAATGATAGTTTGATGTTAAAGTGATGGAACCTCACGTTTAATCTGGAGAAGGAGCATACAAGGTTCAGACATATGTGGGTGTTGATGCCTAGATGCCCGTTAGCCATTTGGAACTTGGAGGAATTCAAAGAGATTGGGAATGCGCTTGAGGAATTTCTACATGCAGACCCTAATTTACTGTCAAGAACAAATCAACAGATGGGTAAAATACTGTTGGAATTCGATCTAAATTATGGATTACCAGCTGAGATAGATATTGACTGCTACGACAATGTGTTTCAATAGAGATTGCATTACTCAGGGGTTCCATTTAGATGTGCAGTGTGTAAGGATATGAGACACCTGCGACATCAGTGCTACGGGGTTAAAATGAAAGAGTCAACAGTTGGCGAAGGGGTTGTGGAGTTGAAGACTACTGTTAAGACTATAATCAATGAAGACTGGAGTGAAAGCTTACAACCTCCGGTTGTGGATAGTGAAACTGACTTTGGTAAGTTAAATCTTTAGTGCCCTAATATTTTATCCAATTTGTCTACCAATGATGTCTTTTGGAGGCAGGGGATAGGGAAGGAGTCCTTGCTTTTGGAAAAATTTACTAAGGGGGTGATAGGGTATGAAGACAACTCGTCTGTGGTATAAAAATCCGTGGAGTTAAGGGAGTTGTGCAGGGAGGGGGCTTTGGTAGAGTCCTTTGAAGAGTCACTTGGTATTGGCAGGACTGTAGAGGGGGTGAGAATTATGTTAAGTTTGTGAAGACTGCGGTCCGTTCGAGTGAGTGGGTGAAAGGGGGGGATTTTGTTAGTTGTGGAGGAGTTTCTCATAGCTTGGATAAGGGATTTACTAATTTGGAAAGGGATGAGATAATTCCTAGGAGCAAGGAAGCTAGGCCAATTGTGTGGAGTAGGCAACCAAAGGAAATGTTTTTTTGGGGGGGTAAACCTGATTATCCTATTCAGTCTTCCTTAAGGAAGTTTGGGTTATTAACGGTTCATGGGAGTTAGGCATGTATCACAAATTCTATGGAAAATTATCTCGATAAGAGTTTGATAGGTTTGGAAGGGAGGGTTGAGTATACTTGGATTTTTTCACAGAATGTTGTTTGCAGTAGGGCCGACGAAGTTTTTCCAGAAAACTTGAGTGTTGATTCCCAAAAATATCTGACTGTTATGTCTGAAATTGAGGAGTCCTTATCAAATTTTATCCCTAGATACAAGGATGTACTTATCAGGTTGTTGTTGTCGATTTTTGTTGGTGGGGATCATATACCAAAGTATGTAGAAAATATTGGGAAGGAGGATAATTCAAGGAGGGTATCGATTACCTGTTCGGGGGGTGAGGCTTCACTGTTGAAAGGGGCAGTTCTCAAAGGGTTGGAAAAATATTTTTCTCCACTAAAAACTAGAAGTGCGAGGAAGCTAGGGAAAGAGAAGGAGAACTTAACTTCGACTAGGTTTATGATGCTAGATGGACCTAGGGCGCTTAGAGGTCAGAAATATTTGGCGAGGGTTAAAAAATGATTGTAGCAACCCTAAATGTAAGTGGAGTGGGGAGGTATGAAAATAAATTATCCCTCAAAAAGTTCCTAGAGACAGTAAAACATGATGTTCTATTTATACAAGAAACTATGGTTTGTGAAGAAAAAGAGAGATATTTATTTGTCAAATTACTTCGTAATTGGTATTTTTGTGGGGTGGATTCTAATGGTCTCTCTTGTGGACTACCAACTGCCTGGAATCCGCACAAAGATGAATTTTCTTCTTTTTTGACTCCTGCGGGGATTTTGCCGGATGGGTTAGTTAAAGATCTAAATAAAAGTTTGAAGCTCTTAAATTGCTAAAAAGGATGGGTTAATTAATGAACCTAATCTTATTATGGGAGGTGACCTAAACTTTACCACTTAAAGTAGGGAAATTTTGGGTGAACTTCCTAGAGCGGATCCATTACAAATCTATTTTATCCAGTTGATACAAGCTGAGGGACTGGTGGATGTTGAGCTTGTAAAACTACTCCCTACCTGGAGGAATGGAAGAAGAGGATAAGACTACATTGCAAAGAGGCTAGATATGTTCTTGTTACTTGATAATTTAGTGGCATCAGGGCTTAGACATAGATCTTGGGTGTGTAGTGTAAAGATATCAGATCACATGCCAATGATTCTCCATTTGGAATAAGATAAAGAATTTGTCAACTATCCTTTTAAATTGAATTCTATTTGGTCGGAGGAACCAAAATTCGTTGATTTAGTAAGAACCGATTAGAATGGATTGTTGGGAACATAGTTCTTAAATACTATGGATTCTTTGGTTAAAAATATTAAGTTACTTAAGTCATTGGTGATATTTTGGGAAAGGAAGAAAAAGGCTTCAAGCAAAGGAAGAGTTGGTACAACTAGAATTGGATTTGGATACATTATACAGTGAATCCCCTGGGGGTTTTGAGAAGAAGGAAGAAAAAGTGTTAGTGATAGAAAAAAAATGAGGAAATTGGTTCTATTAAGAAAGGAGGAGGAAACTTGGAGGCAAAATAGTAGGGTAAACTGGTTGGCTTCAGGAGACATGAATACTATTTTTTTCCATGCTTATGCAAATTCTAGAAAACAAATCAATACCATTTGGGATATTACCAGAGATGATGGAACAATAATCACCAATAATATAAAACTACAAAAGGAAGCCGTTGACTATTTTCATAATATTTTTAAGGCTCGGGATAACATTGCCATATTTGACCAACTTGTAGTTTTAAGGAATTATCCACGATGTTTTTAGTGGAAGAAGGTATTAGATTGGATGAGCCAGTTACTTTAGAAGAAATATTGTCAACTCTTAAAGGTTTTAAGGTTTCAAAAAGTCCTTGGTCGGATGGCTGGACTATGGAATTTTTTCTGGATTTTTTTTTATCTTTTGGGGAATGATATTTTAGATATGGTGGACAAGTCTACGAGGAAAGGTAGAGTTTATGGTGCCTTGAATGCAACTTTTATTGCACTTATACCAAAGAGTGATAAAACAGATTCATTTGGAGGTTTTAAACCAATTGCATTATGCAATTTGGTGTACAACATCATTACTAAAATTATTGCTGCTAGAATTAAAACCTCACTCTCTGTTGGTATTTCAAAGCAACAATTTGGATTCCTAGAGGGAAGACAAATTACTGATGCTATTAGAGTTGTATAGGAACCTTTACACGGTATAAAGGTAAAAAACATCAAAGCACTGGTCCTAAAATTGGATTTGATAAAGGCTTATGATAGAGTGGATCGGGGTTTTCTAAGGCTTGTTTTATTACAGGTGGGTATGAGCTTAGAAGCAAAAGACTGGATCTTGGGGTGTGTGTCTTCTGCAAAATTTGTTGTGTTGATCAATGGTAAACCCACTAGTTTCTTTAAGAGTACAAGGGGTTTAAGGAAATACTTCCATTTATCTCCTTTACTTTTTCTCCTTATTGTTGAAGGGTTAAGAAGAGTCATTCAAGAGCAGGTTAGGAATAATAAAATCGAAGGTATACCTATGGCAAGAGGGATAATAATTACACATTTGATGTTTGTAGATGAGGTAATTCTGTTTAGGAGTGGAAGCATTTCTGAGTGGGAAGTTTTTAAGGAGGTCTTGGAACCTTTTTACAAGGCGACAGGGATGGATTTCAATCCACAAAAGTCTGTTTTTTTAGAAGCAGGGTGGGAAGTTGAAGACATATTTTTTTTGAACACGCTCCCGCCTTTTGAATTAAAGACAGTAGATGATGGTTTTAACTATCTGGGGTTCTTTTTAAAACCAAACTGCTGATTGAAGAAAAAAATTGAAAAACGAATTTTGAACTAGTGTCATAGGTAGCTTTTTTTAAGGGGAAGGGTCATACTGGAAAACGTTGTTCTTGAAAGCATCTCTGTATACTGAATTTCTATGGATAAGATACCAAAAAGAGTTCTAAACAATATAAGGAGGAGGATGTTTAGTTTCCTGTGGAATGGTAAAAAAGTTAATGAAGGGATGCATTTTATAAGCTGGAAAAAGATTGTAAAACGAAAAAATACTGGTGGGTGGGGAACAAAAAATGTTTTTTCCTTTGGAAAAGCATTGGTGGCTAAAAGTATGTGGAGATTCCTTATGATTCCTAGTCTATGACATGAGATGATAATTAAAAAATACCTTAAGAAGAAAATTGTGGATGAGTGGTTCACACAACGAAGGAAAAATTGGATCGGTATTTCAAATTTTTGGAGAGCACTCACCTCATCTTTATCTATTATAATAGATTGGTTAGTTTGGAAACCTGGAAATGAGAGGGATATTAGAATTGGAGCTGATCCTATGGTTGAGTCTCAATATTATTATATATTGTCAAGGAATCTTATATTGGCATTGAAGGCACAAGGGATAGAATTCCTTGCACAAGCTCGGACTAGTGATCTGGAGGTTTCAAATCATACAAGATGAAAAAAGGCCGAGACTCTAGGGCTGGAAGGAGAACAAAAAGAGGAATGGACTAATTTTATTAAGGGCTTAGTTGGTTCGGGATTTGAACTAAATAATGAAAAAGATATCTTACTATGGTCCTGGGATACAAAAAGGGGACAGGTAAATGCCAATCAAGATTATAAAGTTCAATTGTTGGAGGATATGGAAGAAGAACCAATTTACTGGTATACTGAACTCGGGAAATGACAGCTACCCTTAAAAGTCAAACTGTTTTGTTTATCTGGTTAATGCTTGAACAAGGAATTCTTACTTGGGAAAATTTGAACAAAAGAGGTTTTAATGGGCCGAATAGATGTGTTCTGTGTGGGAACAATGAGGAAACAATGTCTCATCTTTTTGTGGAGTGCAGTTTCATCAAAGGTGTTTGGCATTCAATTTTAAAGGAATTAAATTATTTAGTACTTGGGAAGGAGGACATAGTGTTGATTGTTTACAAAATTGGATAAGGAAGAAGGAAAATTGGAAAGAAATCCCTTGCTTTATTTGTTGGGAGGTTTGGAAACACATGAATTTGGTTATATTTGAAGATCTTCCTCTTAATCTAGTCAGAGTATGCAACTGTATTCTACAGGACTTGGGAGAATTAAAAGTTTCACAGTTTACCAAGATTAGAAGGATTTATAGGCCTCCCATTCTTGATTGGGATTTGGCAGTGGGGTTTTTTCATGGAGCCTCAGAAGATAAGGGTACAAAATGTGGGGCTGGAGCTTTATTAAAATGTCCAATATTGGACAATTTTAGACTAAAAATGAATTGTGGTAGAACCAATACTAAGGGTGAAATCTTAGCCTTGTGGTGCATTTTAGTTTTTTAAAGTTATAAAAAGGTAACAAGGTTACAACTAGTAGGTGATTCAAAGATTATTATGGATTGGTTTATTAATGATAATAACCTCTAGGTGATCTTTGTGCAACCTTGGATGACAAAAATTAAAATGCCGAGCAAAAGTTTTCAACAACTCAAAGCTCAACATATATACAGAGTTTATAACAAGAAAGTTGATTAGCTATCAAAGAAAGCTTTGCTACTGGATGAGGATGGAATATATTTTGCAATGGATACACAAGGAAAACCAATTTTTTTTTAAAGATTAGCTATCAATCAATAGATCATTGTTGCAAGGATGCAAAAATGGCTTTTATGTATTTTGAAATAGATCACTGTTACAAGGTTGCAAAAATGACTTTTTGTATTTTGAAATAGATATGTAAAACATAGACTATATTTTACAGAATTTAGGTGGCAGCTTACTAAAATATTATGTAATGTGATCAGAACATATGTCCCCTTTTAGTTTGGAAAGAAGGACTTTAAAGTCATATTTTAGTTGTAAGATTTTGTAAAAGACTTATTATATACCTAAGTTATTTTTCTTATCGAAAAAAAGTGCATCTCGACTAAATAATCAATGAAATAATTAAACATAAACATAATCATTTTGCATATTGAATATGGAAGAGATAAACCTGCTTCATATTTAAAGCCAAAAATTTAGGTCAGTTCATCATACGCAAGAGTATTACGAGAGAGAGGAATAAATCAATTACAGGAGGAAATTATGTTATTAGATTTGCTTAGCACATCAACAGATCTATCAACAAGCACCTACATCAATTCATCCGAAATGGTCAAAGTAGATCCTCTTGTTTCCAATTTTCAAAGTCCATTCTTTCATTTTTCCAATCCAAAATATAAAATCAAATTCTACATCTTCTCATTCAATCTTTCAGTGCCTCGACTTGACTGTGTTTATTGCTTTAACCGCTGCGAACAGGCTTTGACAGAAAAGGCGTCACCTGCACCAGATAATCAACAACCATACCATCCACGTTATAAGATCACAGTACAGTATTTGCAAAAAATCAAACCATTAATGAAAACTGAAGTCGCGGGATCGAGCCTACTGACCGTTTTCTGATCATCTATAGCAGCAGGAACCCAGTCGTTG
>ML786872.1:590652-602830 GCA_009831015.1 Picea engelmannii | reverse complement strand
TGAGGATTTTCCACCAAATCCCCCCAATTCTTCAGTTCATTTCCCTCAGGAAATCTTACCCCCACCCACGGTTCACAACCCACAGTGTATGAACATCTGGTTTCTATCAAGCATGCCATCACACCATCTTTGTGATACCCCCTCTGCATCTTCACCACTTGAAGACAATCACATGGTGAAAGTCACCAATGTTAGTTCCTCGGATCCCCTATATTCTCTCCTGTCCCACTGTGAAGAAGACATCCTCGCAGAACTAACTACACCCGATTTCACATGGAATGCACTCCACCACAGAGCACTCTTTCTCTCACAGGATGCCTTTGACCCTCCTAGCCAAGCCTTTATATGTGCAATCAAAACCAAGGATTTTATTCCATCTGGGCATATAGACTGGTTCAACAACCTTATCCCTACCCCTGATGCTTTTGAATAAGGCAACATGGCCAACATTTCCCCCACTGTCAAAATTGATATTTCCATCAAACCTGGAATTGTAGAAGAAATCACCATTGGCGCCGCATGCTCCCTTGAGGAACTCATAGCTTACAAATCTCTCTTTCAGGAATACCGAGATATTTTTTCCTATTCATACATAGATATGCCCGACCTTGATCCTTCTATTGTCGAACATCATATTGACACATGGCTAGATATCACCCTTTTACGTCAAAATCAATGCCCACTACACCCATCCAAAGTCGCAGCTATCAAAGATGAAATTGACAAATTACGCACCACAGTGTTCATATACCCCATCACATACACGTCATGGGTTTCCAACCCCATCCCTATCAACAAAAAATAGGGCACTATTCGCGTCTGCACTAACTTTCTTGATCTAAACCATGCTTGTCCTAAAGAAAAATTCCCAACGCATTTCATCGACCAAATTATCGATGACTGTGTCAGCCACGAGGCCTTGTCCTTCATGGATGGGTTCTCTGGCTACAATCAAATCCAGATTCATCCAATAGATCAATATAAGACCGCATTCACTACCCCATGGGGTACTTTTCAATATCATGTCATGCCTTTTGGACTCAAGAATTCTAGTGTGACATTCCAATGGGCCATGACTTACGTTTTCCATGATATCGCTTGCATCATCCTCTCTTACTTGGACAACCTTACTGCTCAATACAAGAAACAAACTCAACATCTATATGACTTACGGGTCGTCTTTCAACAGTGTCAACAGTAAAATATCCACTTGAACCCCCTCAAGTCTGTATTCTGCATCACCGTCGGATGTCTCTTTGGGTTTATCATCTCCCAACACGGCATTACTGTGGACCCCCTCAAGGTCCAAGCTATCATAGAGATTCCACCACCTCGAAATTTACACCAACTATAGAGCCTACAAGGCAAAGATAACTTTTCACGATGCTTTGTCCCAGATTATGCCACTCGCATGCACGTTTTCCTTCCCCTACTGCATCATGATATCCCATTTTGATGGGATGAACATGCCCAAACTGATTTTGATGATATAAAAGTGGCATAGGTATTCTTGGATCGCCCACGCACATGGGGGCCCACCCTCACAAAATCCCCTAGTATGGCCATCCGTACAACCCTTCCCAAAAAATAAACCCTAACTACTATGCAGGATGATGGGACCACTAACCTAGCTCTCGCAAATCCTATATCAGCTAGCTCGAACTCCTTTAATCTCCAAATATCCTCTACAAACCTCTCATCAACTCACTATGGAAAGAGATACAAATGAGGTCGCACTATGGGCCCTACATCTATATATAGTCCCTTTTTCCAAACTTCCATGCTCAATTACAGTAGCTCGAAGCATCTATTTTTTGATCTGTCTTCAGCCACAAAATCAGGATCCTGCCACCTATATAGGCACATTCCCCACGTCGCCATCCATCCTTGGCCCCAGGGAATCCTTTTTCTCACATCATGCCCATGTATGCATGCTCATGTTAAAAATTATAAAATAGTTGTTATATGTTCTTTATCTTCAAATATTGTTCACGTCAGGTATTTGGTTTTATGTGTGTAGGTACTCAGTCACCACAAATAAACACAACCCCTTCAGGTAAATTCTCGACACTAGCATGTGGTCATTCCCTCTTAATACCAATTGCATCTCCTAGTCACACCCTTCGACATTTGCCTATAGGATCTCACATTCGACTTTGTAGTACTATCACCTCCATTGCATTTCAAGTACTTTCACCCGGTAGCACTCTCCCCCACGTGAGTTGTCCCATTCATAGTCTCCCTTGGTACTTTCACACTCATGCTTCTTTCACCCCTCAAGGATGGGAGTCCCTATAGTCTTACGCATGTTTGAGAATTAGACACATACTCCTTCTTCTCATTTTTCTAGATTTACCAATGGACTCTTTGGTTCTCTGATCATGGTTTCAATTTGACTACAACACCACAATATCATTAACCTTCCATTTCATCCACAATTAGTTTACCCATCTGCAAATTTCCCTACATTCATTTACCTCATACAAAAACCCACCCATAGGGCCCCCAACCCTCCACTAGTTCTCCATGCAACTTGTGCCCTCACAGGCCAATCTATCTTGCACTGGGGCACCCATTTCTATATTTGCACACTTATCCCAACTTATTATTTATTCATTCGAAAATTGTACAAAGCCTTTGTTTCCAACATTTACATATATTTTTCTTGTCGCCTTTAGCAACCTTCCTTTCCCTGCAAAGAAACCCCTGTCTCCCTAGGTTGGGGCATTCCTTTACCTTCTACTCTTGTTGAAATCGTCCATAAACCCCAAGTATCCCACAGTGCATGTACCCCCGACATCTAAGTTTGTCCACTTTATCACGCTTTTGGCACAATTTAAACCTATGTCTAGTCATCTCCCTGGCACTAGATCAAGTTTCATGGTTGTTTCCACTCATAATTCACAGATATCCCCAACCAAGGGAAGTCTTGAGTCTCACCACATATTGACTTCGTCCATGTTCCTCATCAGTTCCTAATCTTATCTAGTGGATTTCATGAAGCCCTTTGCTTCTTGGAGTCGCGTCTCCCTTTCTGTCGACATCAACATAGTTTCCAGAAGGGAAAAATTATCTTGAATCTCATTACCTTTAAAATGAGGAGTCCTGGACGGCACAGGGAGAACCATCATTGCTCCCTATTTTCATTAACCCCCATAGCATTCAAATTCAACACAATCTCATGTTACGGTGGGTCTTACTTTGCAACTATTACAGTTGTTTTATACTATCCGAAGACCTCTAAAATTTGTTGGGCCATCAATGCTTGTGAGTCATCAACACTTCTTACAAGTGTCATCTCCTCTTTTTAGAGGATGTCCACCATCAAATTTTTCATATTCCATTATCAAACTGCCCCGGAGGGCACTGCGGTTATCTACATTATGATATATCTCATCTTACTATCTTACACATTTGAGTTACATGACATGAGCATGGGGCATGCCCCCCTCATTTGTATACAATTTTTATTTTTTCGACACCTAGAGAAAGGTTTGGGTCCCACAGTTTGCCCTCTCTATCCAATGGATCACTTTTGCAGTTCCTATCAACACTCTTTCTTACAATGGTACTCTCAGTAGAAGAAACATTGATGTATTTTGGTTACACGTATGCTCCTAACCTCACACATCATGGGGCATCTGTTATCACTAAAATTTCATCCGCAAATGGTCATAGGAATCCACCATCTCCAAACACCTCTTAGTTCATTCATAGCCCCAAAATTACATTTCCAAAGGGCACAATAACTATACAACTGGTTATAAAATTTACATGTGCTCAGAATCTAAAGGAATCCTATCCAACCACTAGTAACCGCCATGGAAGTACGACAGTAGGATCTTAACGCATGCATTAACCTCCTGATGTTTGTCGAAGTGGGGTATCTTCATTACGTTGAGGATGGTCGATCTCGTGATGTCCATGGTCCATGGCTGGGGAACTATCTTTGACTTCTTCCCCGTTGTCTTGGTCAAATACTTGTGTGGTGTGAGCATTCCATAGTTCTAGCGATCTCCCAAGTTGAAGTCATTGATCTTCAACGTAAGAATATGTCCCAACTGTGGTCCAACTGTGCATATCCTCTTCGGGAGGTACGTAGTCATCAGTGTGTAGTAGAAGTCCCTCGGGATGTTTTCATGGCTAACCACAATAGCCAGAGGCGGGATGTAGTTGGGCAGGATTGACGGGATGATCTTTTCATTTTCCAAATCGTCACGATGCTTTCTCTGTTTCTAAGTTGAAGTTTGCAATGGCTCAGATCGACTTCCAGTCGAAGGGGATGCTTGCACTCCTCTCATTGATGAATCTTGTACTCCTACAGAGATGAACTTCTCCTCCATAAGCTCTATCATAATTTCTTCTACAGACTTCTCCACTATGTTGCATTCACCCGACATGCACACATCATAATCAAATATTTTGGGTAGGAAAAAAAACAATCAAGGTAACTCAACGGGTGGCGAAGTCTCAATAAGCTCTATGTGAAAGAAATTAGTTCTCAGTGGGATCAGATAATCACAATTTGCAAAAGTGTTCTCGGTAAGACAATTGACAGGTTAAATAGATAAATTCATAATAGATTCCTCCAAAGGAAGGAATTCCTCAATCCATCCATTATGGCACAATAGTCAATGGACCAATGGCGATATTTCCAACCATGGCCTCCAATGGTCAGGTTCTGCTATTCCGGCGAGGTTCCAGTTTTGTAATCCTTTGTTCTGTGAAGTATTCTCTGGAACTTCCTACAACTTTTCTAGCTTTTCTTTATTCGTGCTTAGCTTTCTGGCCTTCTTCTCTGTGATTTGAGTCACTAGATTCATCTTTTCATTTTTATTCTTATATGTTCTTAGCATAGTAACTTCGCACTGTTGATGGTATTTCATAGGGTTCGAGGGTAATACTTCTTCTCTTTATGGAGTAGGTACTCTACTCTCCCACATGGATAGGTTCTTTGATCCTTCTTGTGTTCTTTCAACTTCAACAATTGGGTCTCTGGCCTTCAGTTGCTTCAACTTGTCCTCCTGTTCTTCGATTAAGCATGCTATTTTCCTAGCCATGAAATATCTTAATTCTTTCTTTTTATGTTCTAGCGCTTCCTCTTCTTCTTTCCTTCGGATCTGCTCTCTATCAATCCAAGTTCTTCCTAGAAAAAGTTCAAAGGGGGAATTGTTCTCAACAAACTTAATGACCTCAAATTCTTCCTCTGTTGATGTTCCATGAGAACTCACAGGTACATGGCAAGTCTTCCACATAGGTTTATCATTTTTCCTTTAAACAATCCTATTCCTCCCAATGAGGGAATCATAGCAGGCTTTCCCAAAATTTCTCAAGTTATTTTTTTCATGATATTCACCTGTGTTTCCTTATCCAGACCATAGTCTATGTTGAACTCTCATATTATTGTTTCTATGCACTCTTTCTATTTTAAAATTTCTGATAAGTTGATTTCTCTATGATCATTCAGTGTTTCTTTCATCTGCAATAATATAGTCTCTAATTCTTTCTGGTGTTCTAGCATATTCTTAGTTTCTTGGTGTTCTTGTCTCATATTCATCTTTTCAACTTTAGTAACATTCTAGGGCAATCCAAAACTTCATGATCAATAGATTTACAACAGAGAAAAATAGGGCCTGTACCAGGGCATTCCTTAGCAAGATTTCTCGGTCTTCTGCAACCATAACAAAGAGTCAATCCTCTCTTTCTCTTAAATGATCCCCAACCTTTCATGTAATGCGCATTGATATCACAGTGATGAACCTGCAAAAAAATATTTCTAGGATCCTGCATCCAATTATTAGCTCAAAAATTATTTCTATGCATAGGAATAACATATATTTCACTATTTCTATTAGATCTATTCATTTCATATATTATTTCTTCTAGTTGTGCCCTAGTTTTCAAACTAGGACAAAATCTGTCAAACATACCTAGATCTATTCTTTTGAAACAAAAATTTCCACTTATCTTACCTTTTTTAGAGCACAAAGCTTTAAGATCTTACCTCTCTTCTTCATATCGGACTTCTTTTCTTAGCACAGAGCTTCACAAGTCAAGTAGAATACTGCACACTATAGCAACAGATCTACACACAAAGATTTCTCTTCTTTGGTTCCCAACAATCATTGTTTCAGGTCCCAACAACAGAACCATTTATTGGCACACACAGGGGTAGACCCATGGTTCAATGCTTCAACAATGCACCAAAAAAACCCTAACTACCATCCCTTTCAGCAACACCTGTGAAGCAGATGAAGTCTCACCTGAGGTAGGAGAAGGGGTTTTTACAGGACTCAAGTGTCAGATGCAACCTAGGTGGGACACAAATTTGTGATCACAATACTTAACAGAGAACTTAACAATTAACATTCATTAGTTCTTACCCTTATCCACATCGCAGGTCAAAACCCTAATTACATAACAATGCAGTATTCAACAAGATCTAACACATCCACGCACTTAGAACATATAAATAGATCAAATCTAGCATTCATTCACATTAATAAGCACTAAGCTATTATATCATATGCATTTAACATGAAGATTATAGCACTAAGCATACATCACATCAATAACAGACCAACCATAATGCACAAAGCAACCACAACACAGGATATACATAGTTCACCCCTAGCGTTGGGCTACGTCCACCAACTCTTCGTCTTCTCTATTATATTCTTTCAATCTTCTTACATGCATAGAGCCTCAAAACCCACTTCGCATAGGACAGGAGATCTGCATGCACCTCACCAGATCCTCCTTCCCTAAGCTAGGCACAACACAAAGCCTTTCTTACAATCACTTTCACTCAGCTCTGCAAGTTCCCAACACACAGTATGCACAGAGCTAACTTAATCACATAGATCCATCTACTTACATCAATTGAAATTAACATAGCATCGCACAACCCCTCTATTTACATCGCATAGATATCTATTTATACATTACAAAAGGGGCCTAAGCATGGGTAAACCCATGGGTCGGCATCCCATTCCCATTACATAAACCCTAAACCCAAAAATCCTGCAAAAGGGGGCGAGATCCCATGATCTCCGCTTCATATGATGCTCTATCTTCGACCAGCCTATTGAAGTCCCAAAATTAGTCAAACATGATCAAGGTTATCCAAAACTTGGTCAAGGGCCAATAGGACCCCAACACTCACCTGTGACTCATCCCAAGTCACTCTGATCTGGGTGAATCTGCCTCAAAGGCCTTGCACTTAGCTCGAGCTACCTCGACCTACTACTTCACCAGATCCTCCTGCTCGACAAAATCCTGAATAAATTTCTCGGTCACAGGTCCTTCCAAGAACTTTTCCACCGTGGTGACCACTTGTTCTAGCTGTGCACCTTGTCCCTCAATCTCCTCAAAAAGTGTGCAAGACTCATTTTGGACTGGTTGGAGCCTCTAGGTCACTTCCATGACTTTACTCTGGATGGCATGGACCTATTTTTGAATCATGTGTTGTTTCTGGGACCTTTTCATCCTCTCGACTGCTGACAGTGGATTCAACTGTGCTTACACTGTCGTTTCTTGTTTCTTTGCCTACTGGAGTTGTGACTCCAATGTCCTTAGTTCAGAGTTCTCTGCAAGGCACTCATAGGTCTGTGCACTTTGAATGTTGAGTAGTTTTCCTTCTAATTCCAATGCCTTGATTCTTTTGACTGCACTCCAGGTAGTTTCTTCCCTTTGATCTCGCACTTCCTACACAGTGCTTGGCACTTCTTGCAATTCTAGTTCTACGATTCTCACTTGGAGCTACTGAATAGCTTCAGCGAGCTTCCCTACTTGACTCTTAGTTGTTTCTTATTCCATTTGTGTTAGGCCCATCACAGAGCGAAGTGCTTTGGTGACTGCTTCTTTGACTCCAATCTGCTTCGTGAGCAGTTGTTCTTTTTCTTTCTGGAGTTGCTCTTTGTCCTCTACAAACTTCGCCTGGAGGTTGTCTTTGTTTTGCTGTGCAATTCGACGTTCTTCTAAGGATTCATCCTTTTCTTTCTTTAATTCTTTTGTGGCCTAGTTTTTATCTTCTTGGACATGACGAAGGAGATCTTTGATCGCATCTTCTATTCTGTGTCGTTTCACTGTCTCATCTCCCAACTATGTTCCTTCTGATGACGGTGGCACAGTAGACACTGCATGGTTCAAATATAGAGCCTGTTGTGCCCCTTTGAGATTTGCTTCGATCCTTTCAAACATTGTCTCCTGTTTGGATTTGCTTTGCTGCAAAATTTCCTCT
Source organism: Picea engelmannii (assembly GCA_009831015.1). Lineage (NCBI taxonomy): Eukaryota > Viridiplantae > Streptophyta > Pinopsida > Pinales > Pinaceae > Picea > Picea engelmannii. Next base: position 594,588 of record ML786872.1, on the reverse strand, counting down.
GAGGTATCTAATACAGAGGCAATGATGAGGTCAATGTCATCCACCGTTAGCATAGTGTGGAAAGGAGGTTTATTGGCTTTTGAATTCTTCTGTGCTGAGGGTTTCTTTGGGGAAACATTTCTTTTCTTGAATGTCTTTGTCTTTGTGAGAGGATCTTTAGGTAGTGTTACTTCATCCTTCTCTTGCTTGTATTATTCTCCTTTGGCCTCTTCTTTTTCCACTTCGTCACCTCCTCCCCCTTCAAGTGAATCACATGTAGTCTCCTCTGATGCGTTGTTCAGTTCCTGTACCTCTTCCTTCTTTTTCTTCTTACTGATGTTGGGTGCATAATACTCTTCACAAGTGTCTACAGGGCTTCCGATGAGGTCGGGGTTGGAGAGCTTTGTCTTTTCAACTGGTATGAGGAATTATGCAGGCCATTCCTTAGTTATTTCCTCCATATCTTCCTCAGTGAGTTTGTAATAATAATGGAGCTCTTCTTTATGTTCATCGCCACGTGCAGTGATATAAATGAAATTCTTGTCGGCACAGAACTTCTCTATTGGCTTGAACCTATGAAGTGTGTTCGATGTCATGCGAGGTAAAGATTCAATGGCCCTCTTCAGCTGTAGATAATAGGTGTGTAACACTATGTTTGACTGTCATTTCTTCGCCATGTTGCTCGAATACCATAGCATAGTGAACTTCACAGCTAGTGGTTCGGATGGCTCAATATAAGGGAAGGTCGCTCCTTTTGGCATCTCCCGAGCCATGAAGGTAATGAGAATCAATAGCCAATTGAAATGAAAATGGTATCCCTAGTCCTGAGCTTCGCGATAGTCTTGCTCCAACTAGTTGACGAGGTAGCTCACCCATTTCATTTGCATCCCCTCAACACATTTTCCTGCGAGGTCAAAGATGAACACCGTGACCTGTGTTGGCCTATTCTTCCTGAAGAGCTTGCATGTTATCATCTGAAAAGCTAGGTACATTGCGCCATTCTGGATGGAAGCTACCTTGTATCCCCGCTTCCCCTTCTCCACATCGCCATAGGTGTCTTTGATTCACTACACCAAGGCATGATCTATAGCTTTCCCTGGGTAAAATTCCTAAGGATCTGGTCCTTGCATACTCAATCCAGTTATTCGGTGGATCAGTGTCGGATCTATGGTGATTCGTCTATCCAACCAAAGGTAGCCACCATGGGAGTATGAGAGCAGGATCTTAATGCATGCATTAACATCCTGATGTTTTTTGAAGTGGGGTATCTTCATTACATTGAGGATGGTCGATCTCGTGATGTCCATGGTCCACGACTGGGGAAATATCTTCAACTTCTTCCCTGTTGTCTTGGTCAAATACTTGTGTGGTGTGAGCATTCCATAGTTCTTGTGTTCCCCCAAGTTGAAGTCACTGATCTTGAATTTAAGAATATGTCCCAACTATGGTCAAACTGCGTGTATCCCCTTCAGGAGGTATGAATGATCAGTGTGTAGTCGAAGTCCCTCGAGACACCCAACTAGAGGCAAGATGTATTTAGGCAGGATTGATGGGATGAGCTTCGCATTTTCCAAGTCGTCACGATGTTTTCTCCATTTCTATGTCACAGTTCAGGATGGCCCAAATCGATGTCCAATCGATGGGGATTCTTGCACTCCTCTCATTGATGAAGCTTGTGCTCATGTGGACATGACCTTCTTCACCGTAAGGTCTATAAAAATTTCTTCTATGGACTTCTCCACTGCGTTGCATTCACCCGACATGCACGCATCGTAATAAAATATTTCGGGTAGGAGAACAAACACCCAAGGTAACTAAACAGGTGGCGAAGTCTCAATAAGCATTGCATGAAACAAATTAGTTCTATGTGGGCTCGAATAATCACAATTTGAAAAAGTGTTCCCGGTAAGACATTCGACGGGCTAAATAGATAAACTCATAACGGATTCCTCCAACGACAGGAATGCCTCAATCCATCCATTATGGCACGGTCTTCAATGATCCAATTGCGATCTTTCTAGACATAGCTATGTTTCAAGCTGTTATGGAGCGTCATTCTAATGGTCGGGATGCCTCCAATGGTTATATTGCTTCATCGTGGCGAAGTGCCAGTCTGTGTTGTTCTGCTATTCCGGTGAGGTTCCATTTTTGTAATCCTTCATTCTGCAAAGTCTTCTCTAGAACTTCATGCAATCTTTCTATCTTTTCTTTCTTCTTGCTCATCTTTCTGGCCTTCTTCTCTGTGATTTGAGTCATTAGATTACTCTTTTCATTTTTATTCTTATATGTTCTTAGCATAGTAACTTCGCACTTTTGATGGTATTTCATAGGGTTCAAGGGTAATACTTCTTCTCTTTCTGGAGTAGGAACTCTACTCTCCTACATGCATAGGTTCTTTGAGCCTTCCTGCATTCTTTTAACTTCGACATCCAGGTATTTGGCCTTTATTTTCTTCAACTTTTCCTCTTGTTCTTTGATTAAGCGTGCTATTTTCCTAGCCATGAAACATCTTAATTCTTTCTTTTTCTGTTCTAGAACTTCCTCTTCTTCTTTCCTTCAAATCTGATCTCTCTCAATCCAAGTTCTTCCTAGAAAAAGTGTGAAGGGACATTGCTCTCAACAAACTTAATGACCTTGAATTATTCCTATGTCGATGTTCCATGAGAACTCATAGGTACATGGGAAAGTCTTCCACATAAGGTTATCATTTTTCCTTTAAACAATCATATTCCTCCCAATGAGGGAATCATAACAAGCTTTCCCAAAATTTCCCAAGTTCTTTATGTCATGATATTGACCTGTGTTTCCTTATCCAGACCATAGTCTATGTTGAAGTCTCATATTCTTGCTTTTATGCACTATTTCTCTTTTAAAATCTCTAATAATTTGATGTCTCTATGATTATTCAGTGTTTCTTTCATCTGCAATAATATAGTCTTTGATTCTTTAGGGTGTTCTAGCATATTCTTAGTTTCTTGGTGTTCTTTTCTCATATTCATCTTTTCAACTTTAGCAATCATTCTAGGGAAATCCAAAACTTCATGATCAATAGATTTACAATAGAGAAAAATAGGGCCTCTACCAGGGCATTCCTTAGCAAGATGTCTTGGTCTTCTGCAACTATAACAAAGAGTCAATCCTCTCTTTCTGTTAAATGATCCCCAACTTTTCCTGTACTACGCATTGGTATCACAGTGATGAACCTGCAAAAAATTCTTTTTAGGATCATGCATCCAATTGTTAGTCCAAAAATTATTTCTATGCATAGGAATAACATATCTTTCACTATTTCTATCAGATCTATTCATTTCATATCTTCTTTCTTCTAGTTATTCCCTAGTTTTCAGACTACGACAAAATTTGTCAAACATACCTAGATCCATTCTTTTGAAACAAAAATTTCCAGTTATCTTACCTTTTTCAGAGCACAAAGCTTTAAGATATTACCTCTCTTCTTCAGATCAGAATTCTTTTCTTAGCACAAAGCTTCGCAATTCAAGTAGAATACTACACACTATAGCAACATATCTATGCACAAAGATTTCTCTTCTTTAGTTCCCAACAATCATAGTTTCAGGTCCTGACAATGGAACCTTTTGTTTGCACACATAGGGAAAAACCCAGGGTTCAACGCTTCAACAATGCCCCAACATAACCCTAACTACCGGCCCTTTCAAAAACACCTGCGAAGTATATGAAGTCTCACCCAAGGTAGGAGAAGGGGGGGTTGCAGGACTCAAGTGTCTACAACCTAGATGGGACATGGATCTGTGATGACAATACTTAACAGAGCACTTAGCAATTAACATTCATTAGGTTTTACCTGTTGGACACACCTACCACACTTAGAGGGGGGGTGAATGAGTGTGGGGCTCTTTTTCCCAAAACTGCCCTCTTGCACAAAAACTCATCAATTAGCATTCAACATTTATTCATTACCCATTGTTGTCATTTATA
>ML786872.1:545832-590552 GCA_009831015.1 Picea engelmannii | reverse complement strand
TGTGAAGTTCACTATGCTATGGTATTCGAGCAACATGGCGAAGAAATGACAGTCAAACATAGTGTTACACACCTATTATCTACAGCTGAAGAGGGCCATTGAATCTTTACCTCGCATGACATCGAACACACTTCATAGGTTCAAGCCAATAGAGAAGTTCTGTGCCGACAAGAATTTCATTTATATCACTGCACGTGGCGATGAACATAAAGAAGAGCTCCATTATTATTACAAACTCACTGAGGAAGATATGGAGGAAATAACTAAGGAATGGCCTGCATAATTCCTCATACCAGTTGAAAAGACAAAGCTCTCCAACCCCGACCTCATCGGAAGCCCTGTAGACACTTGTGAAGAGTATTATGCACCCAACATCAGTAAGAAGAAAAAGAAGGAAGAGGTACAGGAACTGAACAACGCATCAGAGGAGACTACATGTGATTCACTTGAAGGGGGAGGAGGTGACGAAGTGGAAAAAGAAGAGGCCAAAGGAGAATAATACAAGCAAGAGAAGGATGAAGTAACACTACCTAAAGATCCTCTCACAAAGACAAAGACATTCAAGAAAAGAAATGTTTCCCCAAAGAAACCCTCAGCACAGAAGAATTCAAAAGCCAATAAACCTCCTTTCCACACTATGCTAACGGTGGATGACATTGACCTCATCATTGCCTCTGTATTAGATACCTCAGAGGAAATTTTGCAGCAAAGCAAATCCAAACAGGAGACAATGTTTGAAAGGATCGAAGCAAATCTCAAAGGGGCACAACAGGCTCTATATTTGAACCATGCAGTGTCTACTGTGCCACCGTCATCAGAAGGAACATAGTTGGGAGATGAGACAGTGAAACGACACAGAATAGAAGATGCGATCAAAGATCTCCTTCGTCATGTCCAAGAAGATAAAAACTAGGCCACAAAAGAATTAAAGAAAGAAAAGGATGAATCCTTAGAAGAACGTCGAATTGCACAGCAAAACAAAGACAACCTCCAGGCGAAGTTTGTAGAGGACAAAGAGCAACTCCAGAAAGAAAAAGAACAACTGCTCACGAAGCAGATTGGAGTCAAAGAAGCAGTCACCAAAGCACTTCGCTCTGTGATGGGCCTAACACAAATGGAATAAGAAACAACTAAGAGTCAAGTAGGGAAGCTCGCTGAAGCTATTCAGTAGCTCCAAGTGAGAATCGTAGAACTAGAATTGCAAGAAGTGCCAAGCACTGTGTAGGAAGTGCGAGATCAAAGGGAAGAAACTACCTGGAGTGCAGTCAAAAGAATCAAGGCATTGGAATTAGAAGGAAAACTACTCAACATTCAAAGTGCACAGACCTATGAGTGCCTTGCAGAGAACTCTGAACTAAGGACATTGGAGTCACAACTCCAGTAGGCAAAGAAACAAGAAACGACAGTGTAAGCACAGTTGAATCCACTGTCAGCAGTCGAGAGGATGAAAAGGTCCCAGAAACAACACATGATTCAAAAATAGGTCCATGCCATCCAGAGTAAAGTCATGGAAGTGACCTAGAGGCTCCAACCAGTCCAAAATGAGTCTTGCACACTTTTTGAGGAGATTGAGGGACAAGGTGCACAGCTAGAACAAGTGGTCACCACGGTGGAAAAGTTCTTGGAAGGACCTGTGACCGAGAAATTTATTCAGGATTTTGTCGAGCAGGAGGATCTGGTGAAGTAGTAGGTCGAGGTAGCTCGAGCTAAGTGCAAGGCCTTTGAGGCAGATTCACCCAGATCAGAGTGACTTGGGATGAGTCACAGGTGAGTGTTGGGGTCCTATTGGCCCTTGACCAAGTTTTGGATAACCTTGATCATGTTTGACTAATTTTGGGACTTCAATAGGCTGGTCGAAGATAGAGCATCATATGAAGCGGAGATCATGGGATCTCGCCCCCTTTTGCAGGATTTTTGGGTTTAGGGTTTATGTAATGGGAATGGGATGCCGACCCATGGGTTTACCCATGCTTAGGCCCCTTTTGTAATGTATAAATAGATATCTATGCGATGTAAATAGAGGGGTTGTGCGATGCTATGTTAATTTCAATTGATGTAAGTAGATGGATCTATGTGATTAAGTTAGCTCTGTGCATACTGTGTGTTGGGAACTTGCAGAGCTGAGTGAAAGTGATTGTAAGAAAGGCTTTGTGTTGTGCCTAGCTTAGGGAAGGAGGATCTGGTGAGGTGCATGCAGATCTCCTGTCCTATGCGAAGTGGGTTTTGAGGCTCTATGCATGTAAGAAGATTGAAAGAATATAATAGAGAAGACGAAGAGTTGGTGGACGTAGCCCAACGCTAGGGGTGAACTATGTATATCCTGTGTTGTGGTTGCTTTGTGCATTATGGTTGGTCTGTTATTGATGTGATGTATGCTTAGTGCTATAATCTTCATGTTAAATGCATATGATATAATAGCTTAGTGCTTATTAATGTGAATGAATGCTAGATTTGATCTATTTATATGTTCTAAGTGCGTGGATGTGTTAGATCTTGTTGAATACTGCATTGTTATGTAATTAGGGTTTTGACCTGCGATGTGGATAAGGGTAAGAACTAATGAATGTTAATTGTTAAGTTCTCTGTTAAGTATTGTGATCACAAATTTGTGTCCCACCTAGGTTGCATCTGACACTTGAGTCCTGTAAAAACCCCTTCTCCTACCTCAGGTGAGACTTCATCTGCTTCACAGGTGTTGCTGAAAGGGATGGTAGTTAGGGTTTTTTTGGTGCATTGTTGAAGCATTGAACCATGGGTCTACCCCTGTGTGTGCCAATAAATGGTTCTGTTGTTGGGACCTGAAACAATGATTGTTGGGAACCAAAGAAGAGAAATCTTTGTGTGTAGATCTGTTGCTATAGTGTGCAGTATTCTACTTGACTTGTGAAGCTCTGTGCTAAGAAAAGAAGTCCGATATGAAGAAGAGAGGTAAGATCTTAAAGCTTTGTGCTCTAAAAAAGGTAAGATAAGTGGAAATTTTTGTTTCAAAAGAATAGATCTAGGTATGTTTGACAGATTTTGTCCTAGTTTGAAAACTAGGGCACAACTAGAAGAAATAATATATGAAATGAATAGATCTAATAGAAATAGTGAAATATATGTTATTCCTATGCATAGAAATAATTTTTGAGCTAATAATTGGATGCAGGATCCTAGAAATATTTTTTTGCAGGTTCATCACTGTGATATCAATGCGCATTACATGAAAGGTTGGGGATCATTTAAGAGAAAGAGAGGATTGACTCTTTGTTATGGTTGCAGAAGACCGAGAAATCTTGCTAAGGAATGCCCTGGTACAGGCCCTATTTTTCTCTGTTGTAAATCTATTGATCATGAAGTTTTGGATTGCCCTAGAATGTTACTAAAGTTGAAAAGATGAATATGAGACAAGAACACCAAGAAACTAAGAATATGCTAGAACACCAGAAAGAATTAGAGACTATATTATTGCAGATGAAAGAAACACTGAATGATCATAGAGAAATCAACTTATCAGAAATTTTAAAATAGAAAGAGTGCATAGAAACAATAATATGAGAGTTCAACATAGACTATGGTCTGGATAAGGAAACACAGGTGAATATCATGAAAAAAATAACTTGAGAAATTTTGGGAAAGCCTGCTATGATTCCCTCATTGGGAGGAATAGGATTGTTTAAAGGAAAAATGATAAACCTATGTGGAAGACTTGCCATGTACCTGTGAGTTCTCATGGAACATCAACAGAGGAAGAATTTGAGGTCATTAAGTTTGTTGAGAACAATTCCCCCTTTGAACTTTTTCTAGGAAGAACTTGGATTGATAGAGAGCAGATCCGAAGGAAAGAAGAAGAGGAAGCGCTAGAACATAAAAAGAAAGAATTAAGATATTTCATGGCTAGGAAAATAGCATGCTTAATCGAAGAACAGGAGGACAAGTTGAAGCAACTGAAGGCCAGAGACCCAATTGTTGAAGTTGAAAGAACACAAGAAGGATCAAAGAACCTATCCATGTGGGAGAGTAGAGTACCTACTCCATAAAGAGAAGAAGTATTACCCTCGAACCCTATGAAATACCATCAACAGTGCGAAGTTACTATGCTAAGAACATATAAGAATAAAAATGAAAAGATGAATCTAGTGACTCAAATCACAGAGAAGAAGGCCAGAAAGCTAAGCACGAATAAAGAAAAGCTAGAAAAGTTGTAGGAAGTTCCAGAGAATACTTCACAGAACAAAGGATTACAAAACTGGAACCTCGCCGGAATAGCAGAACCTGACCATTGGAGGCCATGGTTGGAAATATCGCCATTGGTCCATTGACTATTGTGCCATAATGGATGGATTGAGGAATTCCTTCCTTTGGAGGAATCTATTATGAATTTATCTATTTAACCTGTCAATTGTCTTACCGAGAACACTTTTGCAAATTGTGATTATCTGATCCCACTGAGAACTAATTTCTTTCACATAGAGCTTATTGAGACTTCGCCACCCGTTGAGTTACCTTGATTGTTTTTTTTCCTACCCAAAATATTTGATTATGATGTGTGCATGTCGGGTGAATGCAACATAGTGGAGAAGTCTGTAGAAGAAATTATGATAGAGCTTATGGAGGAGAAGTTCATCTCTGTAGGAGTACAAGATTCATCAATGAGAGGAGTGCAAGCATCCCCTTCGACTGGAAGTCGATCTGAGCCATTGCAAACTTCAACTTAGAAACAGAGAAAGCATCGTGACGATTTGGAAAATGAAAAGATCATCCCGTCAATCCTGCCCAACTACATCCCGCCTCTGGCTATTGTGGTTAGCCATGAAAACATCCCGAGGGACTTCTACTACACACTGATGACTACGTACCTCCCGAAGAGGATATGCACAGTTGGACCACAGTTGGGACATATTCTTACGTTGAAGATCAATGACTTCAACTTGGGAGATCGCTAGAACTATGGAATGCTCACACCACACAAGTATTTGACCAAGACAACGGGGAAGAAGTCAAAGATAGTTCCCCAGCCATGGACCATGGACATCACGAGATCGACCATCCTCAACGTAATGAAGATACCCCACTTCGACAAACATCAGGAGGTTAATGCATGCGTTAAGATCCTACTGTCGTACTTCCATGGCGGTTACTAGTGGTTGGATAGGATTCCTTTAGATTCTGAGCACATGTAAATTTTATAACCAGTTGTATAGTTATTGTGCCCTTTGGAAATGTAATTTTGGGGCTATGAATGAACTAAGAGGTGTTTGGAGATGGTGGATTCCTATGACCATTTGCGGATGAAATTTTAGTGATAACAGATGCCCCATGATGTGTGAGGTTAGGAGCATACGTGTAACCAAAATACATCAATGTTTCTTCTACTGAGAGTACCATTGTAAGAAAGAGTGTTGATAGGAACTGCAAAAGTGATCCATTGGATAGAGAGGGCAAACTGTGGGACCCAAACCTTTCTCTAGGTGTCGAAAAAATAAAAATTGTATACAAATGAGGGGGGCATGCCCCATGCTCATGTCATGTAACTCAAATGTGTAAGATAGTAAGATGAGATATATCATAATGTAGATAACCGCAGTGCCCTCCGGGGCAGTTTGATAATGGAATATGAAAAATTTGATGGTGGACATCCTCTAAAAAGAGGAGATGACACTTGTAAGAAGTGTTGATGACTCACAAGCATTGATGGCCCAACAAATTTTAGAGGTCTTCGGATAGTATAAAACAACTGTAATAGTTGCAAAGTAAGACCCACCGTAACATGAGATTGTGTTGAATTTGAATGCTATGGGGGTTAATGAAAATAGGGAGCAATGATGGTTCTCCCTGTGCCGTCCAGGACTCCTCATTTTAAAGGTAATGAGATTCAAGATAATTTTTCCCTTCTGGAAACTATGTTGATGTCGACAGAAAGGGAGACGCGACTCCAAGAAGCAAAGGGCTTCATGAAATCCACTAGATAAGATTAGGAACTGATGAGGAACATGGACGAAGTCAATATGTGGTGAGACTCAAGACTTCCCTTGGTTGGGGATATCTGTGAATTATGAGTGGAAACAACCATGAAACTTGATCTAGTGCCAGGGAGATGACTAGACATAGGTTTAAATTGTGCCAAAAGCGTGATAAAGTGGACAAACTTAGATGTCGGGGGTACATGCACTGTGGGATACTTGGGGTTTATGGACGATTTCAACAAGAGTAGAAGGTAAAGGAATGCCCCAACCTAGGGAGACAGGGGTTTCTTTGCAGGGAAAGGAAGGTTGCTAAAGGCGACAAGAAAAATATATGTAAATGTTGGAAACAAAGGCTTTGTACAATTTTCGAATGAATAAATAATAAGTTGGGATAAGTGTGCAAATATAGAAATGGGTGCCCCAGTGCAAGATAGATTGGCCTGTGAGGGCACAAGTTGCATGGAGAACTAGTGGAGGGTTGGGGGCCCTATGGGTGGGTTTTTGTATGAGGTAAATGAATGTAGGGAAATTTGCAGATGGGTAAACTAATTGTGGATGAAATGGAAGGTTAATGATATTGTGGTGTTGTAGTCAAATTGAAACCATGATCAGAGAACCAAAGAGTCCATTGGTAAATCTAGAAAAATGAGAAGAAGGAGTATGTGTCTAATTCTCAAACATGCGTAAGACTATAGGGACTCCCATCCTTGAGGGGTGAAAGAAGCATGAGTGTGAAAGTACCAAGGGAGACTATGAATGGGACAACTCACGTGGGGGAGAGTGCTACCGGGTGAAAGTACTTGAAATGCAATGGAGGTGATAGTACTACAAAGTCGAATGTGAGATCCTATAGGCAAATGTCGAAGGGTGTGACTAGGAGATGCAATTGGTATTAAGAGGGAATGACCACATGCTAGTGTCGAGAATTTACCTGAAGGGGTTGTGTTTATTTGTGGTGACTGAGTACCTACACACATAAAACCAAATACCTGACGTGAACAATATTTGAAGATAAAGAACATATAACAACTATTTTATAATTTTTAACATGAGCATGCATACATGGGCATGATGTGAGAAAAAGGATTCCCTGGGGCCAAGGATGGATGGCGACGTGGGGAATGTGCCTATATAGGTGGCAGGATCCTGATTTTGTGGCTGAAGACAGATCAAAAAATAGATGCTTCGAGCTACTGTAATTGAGCATGGAAGTTTGGAAAAAGGGACTATATATAGATGTAGGGCCCATAGTGCGACCTCATTTGTATCTCTTTCCATAGTGAGTTGATGAGAGGTTTGTAGAGGATATTTGGAGATTAAAGGAGTTCGAGCTAGCTGATATAGGATTTGCGAGAGCTAGGTTAGTGGTCCCATCATCCTGCATAGTAGTTAGGGTTTATTTTTTGGGAAGGGTTGTACGGATGGCCATACTAGGGGATTTTGTGAGGGTGGGCCCCCATGTGCGTGGGCGATCCAAGAATACCTATGCCACTTTTATATCATCAAAATCAGTTTGGGCATGTTCATCCCATCAAAATGGGATATCATGATGCAGTAGGGGAAGGAAAACGTGCATGCGAGTGGCATAATCTGGGACAAAGCATCGTGAAAAGTTATCTTTGCCTTGTAGGCTCTATAGTTGGTGTAAATTTCGAGGTGGTGGAATCTCTATGATAGCTTGGACCTTGAGGGGGTCCACAGTAATGCCGTGTTGGGAGATGATAAACCCAAAGAGACATCCGACGGTGATGCAGAATACAGACTTGAGGGGGTTCAAGTGGATATTTTACTGTTGACACTGTTGAAAGACGACCCGTAAGTCATATAGATGTTGAGTTTGTTTCTTGTATTGAGCAGTAAGGTTGTCCAAGTAAGAGAGGATGATGCAAGCGATATCATGGAAAACGTAAGTCATGGCCCATTGGAATGTCACACTAGAATTCTTGAGTCCAAAAGGCATGACATGATATTGAAAAGTACCCCATGGGGTAGTGAATGCGGTCTTATATTGATCTATTGGATGAATCTGGATTTGATTGTAGCCAGAGAACCCATCCATGAAGGACAAGGCCTCGTGGCTGACACAGTCATCGATAATTTGGTCGATGAAATGCGTTGGGAATTTTTCTTTAGGACAAGCATGGTTTAGATCAAGAAAGTTAGTGCAGACGCGAATAGTGCCCTATTTTTTGTTGATAGGGATGGGGTTGGAAACCCATGACGTGTATGTGATGGGGTATATGAACACTGTGGTGCGTAATTTGTCAATTTCATCTTTGATAGCTGCGACTTTGGATGGGTGTAGTGGGCATTGATTTTGACGTAAAAGGGTGATATCTAGCCATGTGTCAATATGATGTTCGACAATAGAAGGATCAAGGTCGGGCATATCTATGTATGAATAGGAAAAAATATCTCGGTATTCCTGAAAGAGAGATTTGTAAGCTATGAGTTCCTCAAGGGAGCATGCGGCGCCAATGGTGATTTCTTCTACAATTCCAGGTTTGATGGAAATATCAATTTTGACAGTGGGGGAAATGTTGGCCATGTTGCCTTATTCAAAAGCATCAGGGGTAGGGATAAGGTTGTTGAACCAGTCTATATGCCCAGATGGAATAAAATCCTTGGTTTTGATTGCACATATAAAGGCTTGGCTAGGAGGGTCAAAGGCATCCTGTGAGAGAAAGAGTGCTCTGTGGTGGAGTGCATTCCATGTGAAATCGGGTGTAGTTAGTTCTGCGAGGATGTCTTCTTCACAGTGGGACAGGAGAGAATATAGGGGATCCGAGGAACTAACATTGGTGACTTTCACCATGTGATTGTCTTCAAGTGGTGAAGATGCAGAGGGGGTATCACAAAGATGGTGTGATGGCATGCTTGATAGAAACCAGATGTTCATACACTGTGGGTTGTGAACCGTGGGTGGGGGTAAGATTTCCTGAGGGAAATGAACTGAAGAATTGGGGGGATTTGGTGGAAAATCCTCAGACAAGCTATCTATGAAACATGGAGGAATTGGAAGTGACTCAGGTTCAGGGGAGTTGATGTGGACAGTATCTGGAGATGGAATAGGGAGAGTCACTTGCATCACAGGAGGTGTGATGTTTGGATGATATTGAATAAGGTCCATTTGACGATGCCTATATTCAATGATCATAGGACACTGATATGTGAAATGATAAAGTGAGTCACAAAGAGAGGAAGGGAACCTCATTGATTCATTGACTGAGGTCGTGACATAATGGATGTCAGTGACATGGGTTTTTGAGGACATGGAGGGAGGAGTGTCTTGCTGAACATTTTGGTGTATTGTCATTAGCTTCTGTCGAAATTGAGGTAGCATAGGGAAATGATGGGTGTAATGGCCGTACTCTGAACAGATGGCACATGCAAATTTGGTTCACATCCCTTTGTTTCTTGTAGTAGGGGATGTACTGGAAGTACTGGGTGTGCTTGGTGAAGCGATGAGCGGTGTGGTCGCTCGAGGGAGTTGGATCAAATTGTGTAACTCAGGGAGAGAGGGGCATTTATTTGTGGGGTGTCCTTCTCTCTTGAATAGTTCACAAGGAGGTTGAAATTGGGGAGGAAGTGGGGCGGTGGGCTATTTCTTCTTCTGTCTTCCCCCAACCGTCATTTTGGTGATGGAAAGTGGGGGTGGGGGTGGTGTGGTTGGGGTTAGTATTGGAATCTGCATCAGGATTCCCTTTATTTTAGGAGGGAGGGATGGTTGAGGAACCATCATTAGTGGGTGGATATACCATACTAGAATGGCCAACACCATGTTGGGAAGGGTGAGCATCACAACTACCTGGAAATATTGTACTCCTGGTGGGGGGTAGAAGAAGGGAATTTGAGTGATGTCTTGGGGGAATGTCTCCCAAACTAGGATTTGACCCTGGGTGAGAGTGAAATCAGGGATAAGTGGTGTTGTAGGGTTCTCAAGGGATTCTTAAGGTAGTATTTATGTGACTAGTAGGATGTCAGGGAGTGGAGAAGCCTTGGTGGGAGGAATGGTATCTCCAGTTTCATTTTAATTAGAAGAGATGACACACACTTGTACTGAGGGATGTATGAACAGTGGTGCTCCATGGTATGCCCCTAGTAAGGATGGATCTTTGAAAATTTTGGGACCCATATCCATGAGTGGATAAGCATTTGCACTCGTGCGGACAAGAGGTAAGATGTTATCGATGTTGGAGAAATAGTTAGGTTCATAATGTGAAACTTGGTCGATGGTGATGATCTTCCCATTGTGGGGGAACATCATGGTTCGAAACACAGAAGAGGCCACTACCTTCATAGTATACATGTAGCTACATCCAAACATGATATTGTAATCAAGAAGGGAATCGATAACTTCAATGTCAATACGAATTTTTTTTCCCCCGAGTTCAACAAGAAAATTTTGAAAGAGCCCTTTAGGAGAGGATGGTCATCTATAATAAGCTCGGAAAGTGATGGTGGATGGTATTAGCTTAGGGGAGCCAAGTTTCTACCATACCATTTTTGACATGATGCAAGTGGATGAAACTTCATCAATGATACATTGATGAACTGTGATGTTCCGAATTTTGACTGGTATCTAGGAAGATACCAAAGCAAGGAGACAGGGTTCCCCACAATCTAGATCAAAGGTGATGAGTCTAGTTTCAGCAGGTTTGACTACTCCCAAGGCGGAAAGCAATGATTTCCGTTGAATGGGAAAGGTTTGAAGGACCTCAAAGACTGACATGGATGTAGGAGATTTTACCAAGTCATCGACCAGACTGTAATTGTGTGCCTCCCTAGCCCGAGGGTTGTTGACATTCCATCGTAATGAGATGCGAGGAATACGAAGGGGTGGTTCAATGTTAGGGCATGGAATCATCAAAGGTTTTTCGAATGTAACTGGAGCTGCTTCCAAAGTGGTGGGAGTAGATTCAGGGGGTGCATTGTATTGATGACTATGCATTTGTAGAAGATATTCTTCTTTTCTAGTGAGGAGGATATTGCGATCCGCCAGATTCCCAAGGTTTTGATAATATCCCATTTGTCGTGGGGCGAGATGCATCTTCTGCTGGGTATTAATCACACCTTGGTGTGGAATAGGGTTTTGCAACACATTTGAGGGTGGTTTTTGCAAATAATTTTGTGGGGCCTGTTGAGGGGTAGGAGGCACTGGAGGATGTGGCGCATTTACAGAATCTTTCATTTGTTTGAAGTCAGAAATTTATGGGAAATGGTGAGTATAATGACCATGCTCACTGCAAAGAGCACAAGGGAAGTTTGTTCGGAGGTTTTTTTTGTTCCTCCCTTGGTTTTTTTTGTTATTTCTCCCTTGGGGGTTCTGGTTCCCCTAATTCTGGTTTCCCCTAGTGGGTTGGTTCTGTTGGGGGTTGTTTCCCCCTAGTCCTAGGTTATTATTGTTTTGGTTTTTTCCTTTGTTTTTGGAATTATTCGATTGATGGGATGGATTTTCCATTTTTAATTGTTCAAAAATTTTGAAATTACTGAATGGGAGAGGGCTGAACAAATTTAACCCCAGCTTGTGGTTGTCCTTGTGGAGGAGAAGTGGGTTGTGGAGGACTAGGAAATGGAAAGTATGGATTATTTTGTGGTAATGACCTGTAGGATGCATAGGAAGGTGTAGTTCTTTCACTACTGCTCAAGGTATAAGCTAAGGTAGAGGGGGTACCAGAACTTGGTTGAACAACCGGGCGCATCATGGGTGTTGAATAGGGTCCACTTATGGGTGGACGAAGGGAAACAGGGTATGGCTATTGATAAGGGGGAGGAGGATAATAAGGGGGTCCTCCATATATCGTAGGATATTGAGGTGTACCGTACATAGGTGGTGGTTGGGTATACAGATTGGGGTATGTTGTGGTACAAATCAATCCATCCACTGAGTGAGACATCCTAGGTTTGTCATGACCAAATGGTACTGGTCTCGAGGTGTCAGGCAGTACTATGTATAAGTATCCTGACCATGCATAAATGAGTTCATACTGTTGAGCCTTTCTAATGGCTGCCTCTTTAGTTTGGGGGAAGGTGGAGGCCACATTTTTGGCAAGGATAGGGATGAGTGATCTGAAAAACCAATCAAGGCATTGTTCTTTGGTGGTTTCTTCTTTGCATAAACTACATCACCAATTACATTCGTGAATGTGCTCAACAATATGTGTAGCTGAGGTTTGTTTGAACTCAAAAAACATCTCGAGACCATTGCCATGATGAATTGGTAGTTGAAAGAAGGTCAAAAATGTTTTGTTCAATGATTCAAAAGTCACATAGGATCCTAATTTTTCGTCCACATACCACTTGGTTGATGGACTTGTGAGTGTGCATTGAAATAAACTTAATCAGACAGAGTCATCCATGATGTTGTTTGAAGAGAACCATAAGTGGAAGTTCATGATATGGTTGATGGGATCTTCTCCTGCATTTCCTTCAAAATTGGGAATTTCCGAAGGTAGTTTGGTAGGCATTGTAGGCCATGTGGCGTCATGCAATATATGATCTGTTGGATTACTGAGAGGGGGGGTGAATCAGTAATAGAGAAATATAATCCTTTTTAACCAAATAATCCAAGTGTTATGTCAATGTACAATTATCATACAATAATGAGAAATGAACAAATGAACAATCATACACATACACAGTACACTCGTGTTTTACGTGGAAACCCAAAGCGGGAGAAAACCACATAATCAATTTTCTTATATGTCTTGAAGAATTACATTCATTGGAAGAAACAACTTCCTTTGTTTTCCAACTACAACTAGAAGGAGGATCCAACCCCCTAGTTTCTCAGGCTATAACCTGAGGGAAGCTCCAACTCCCCAATTATCTAGCTACAACTAGAAGGAGGCTACAACCTCCTATGTTCTCCAACTACAACCACCTGTCCTTGCCCCGTCCAACCACCATGAAGTATAAGTAGAATGATGGAACCACTTTTACACTATCACTGTGAAATATACTGTTGTAAACCTGTACCAATAAATATGAACCATGCATCAACCATGCATCAACTTGTACCTCAACCTATAATCAACCCGTACCATAAACAAGTACATCAACCATGCACCAACCTGTACCAAACAACCTGTAATCAACCTGTACCATAAACAAGTGCATCCAACCATGTACCAAGTATGTACCAATCATGTGTCAAATATTCATCAATATGTACCAACATCATCAACTATACACCTCATGTATGTGCCAACTAATTAACTACGTGTCTCAACCATATACTCAATATGTACCTCAACCAAAATATCTTATCAATTTCGTCATCCAAATATGATTTGTAACTCTATAATAGACCCGGTGTATATGATCACATACCTGCAAACATTCATTAACTTTAACAAGAAGAGACTAGCATTTTCATTAAACTTTTCTTTAGTCTCACAAGACTAGTTTTGGATTAGTCAAAAACCCTAGCTTGAAATAATCATAACGTTTTACCTATAATGAATAAATATCTGAAACTGATACACAATTTTATTCAATGTGTTTTATGCAATTCCTCCAGTTTTAACTACTTGGAACCTCTCATAAAAGGAGTTATAGCAAAAATGGAACACCTTGTTGAATTCTGGATTATTCTAGAGAGAGACATTGTAGAGCGTGCCCCACACAGAATATTTGTTGAATTGACCTTAAACTATTACAAAAAATACTACATACTTTAATATAACCAACACATTTGGTCTTACTAAATTTGGATATGTTATGAAGAATTTATGACATTTTTACCCGAAACACCTGTTTTTGACTAGTTTCAAGACTAGCCACAAACCTTATTTTCCACAGAGTGTAACTCCAAAAATACAACGATCCACAAGATTAATTTTTTACCACATATACTTGGATATGTTTCCTCAATGGAATAGAAATTTCACAGTCTGAATAATTCTAGAAAAAACTTTATTGCAAAAATGGTGAGATGACCTGAAAAAAACATACCTTAGAAAGCATCATCAAAAGAATTTATCCTTCCTTGAATTCTAGCCTTCTTTTCTTCACTTTCCTTAGAATTTAGGCTTATATATCCTTTGGTTACCTCAGAAACCTATAGGTATTCAATATTCTCAAGTGTGTATTAAATGATAGTGCCTTACCTCTTATTTATACTCTCCAAGTAGCTTCCTTAAAAACATTTTCTAGGTCACTTTACCCACTTTCCTTATTTTAGGGTTAGCCCACCTCTAATTTCTCCATTAAATTTATTGTTTAAATAATTTATTTTGTATTCAATTTGAATTATAGTACACTCATTACTTCACTTTATTATTTACCTGCTAAAATCTCTTAAACCACTTTGACTACTTTGACCTTTTGGGGCTTCTAGATGACATATGAGGGTCCCACAACTTCATAAGGCCATAACTCTCAAACCGTGAGGAGTTATGTGGCGTTCCACATACCACCAGAAATGGAATGATATGTGATATCCATATAGAATAGTATTACCCAAAAATATATCAAAAATCATACCATTATCCATCAAACAAACTTGGGTCCATTACCCAAACCTGGGGTCTCCAACTTCTCATGGCCATAACTCTCTAACCGTGAGGAGTTATGTGACGTTACACATACCACTGGAAATGGAATGACAAGAAATATCCATATAGCATAGTTTCACTGAAAAATTCACTGACCTTGATCTCATTATTCCACAATTAATCATGGGTTCTCTAACCATACTTCTTAGGATAACTCAATCCGCAAAGCGTCTTCTCATGAGGGATTTCAACATAAGGGGACCAATTTGGATTTCATCCATATGTACTTCTTATCAACCATGACAAGACAATAATGATTCGTATTTACATCAAACAAACTTTGGTCCATTACCCAAACCTTTGTGCTACCGAGATTTCTTCAAGGTTTGACATCAATGACAACCAACCTTAATCAACAATCTCCCCCTTTAGCATTGATGCCAACACTCTGATGCAATACTAAAATCATATCACTCATGCTCCTCCTGGAACCATTCCTTTGTCCTCTTCATATGATAAAGTTTCTCCCCCTGGAACCATGCCTCTGTCCTCTGCATCTCATAAATCTCTCCCCCTTTATCATCAATGGAAAAGGTATCTTTCCATATGGGGCTACTCCCCTTGACTAAACTGTCCTCTTATGATGCTTCCTCGTGTACATATAAGACATATAATATAAGCATTCAAAAAGAATTTAAAAATCATTCAAAAGGCATTCATTTTGGAGTGGAAATAACTCCAAGTATTTGGCGAAGATATTCAAAGGCTTCCCATGGAAGTGGTTTTGTAAATATGTCTGCCACTTGTTCTTTTGTGCCCACATACTCAACTCTGATGTTATTTTCTGCAACCTTCTCCTGTATAAAGTGATACTTGATTGGAATGTGCTTCATATTGGAGTGCATCACTGGGTTCTTTGAGATACTGATGGCACTTGTATTATCATAATAGATTGGAATGGGCTCATCATACTCAACCTGTATAGCTATCAGAGTTTGTTCCATCCAAAGTACCTGTGTACAACATGATGTTGCTGCAATATACTTTGCCTTGGTTGTAGATAAATATATTGATGATTGTTGCTTATGTAGCCATGATACTAAAAACTCACCGAAGTAGAACACTGCTCCACTGGTGCTTCGTTGGTCATAAATACAACCTACCAAATCTGCATCTGTGTAGGAAATTAGTGATAGATACTTTCCTTTTGGATACCATAATACAAACTCTTATGTTCCTTTGAGATATCTGAAAATCATCTTCACTGCTAATACATGTGATTCCTTTGGTGCTACTTGAAATCATGCCACCTGTCCAAATGCCTGCATTACATCTGGTCTAGATGCTGTCACATCCTTTCGCCACTTGAATGAGTAAAAGAGGGACACTTCCAAGTCCATTTGGGTCTTTTGAACATGAAAAAAGTTAGTGTATGAATCAAATGAGTCAATCACATGAAATAAACAAAAAACTAAGCTAGTAACAACTAAAGAAACAAAACTAAAGTGCATAAGGAAATTAAAACCAAAATTAATCAAACAATTGACCAATATTCATGCCACCAATGGAGAAATTATATTAATAGAAAAACACCAAAGAGAAATGGAGACTTATGGATCCCCTCTTCCTCTAAGGGAGGGATCTTGAATCCCCTATGTGAGAGCTCTTCTTGCAAATGGAAAACTAGAAAGTAAATGGTGAATAAATCCAAGATTATTCCCTCAAGATATGAGGTGAATAGCTTAATGAAATGATGCTAGTATGCTCCAAGAAGGAAAAAGGTTCCTTGTATGAGAATAGAGGCAACATACCAATACAATGCGATTCTTCAATTCATAGTGCACCCATGGCCTCTTCGAGATACTTATGGCGCTCATATTATCACAATAGATTGGAATGGGCTCATCATACTCAACCTCTACATCTGTCAGAGTTTGTTTCATCTAAATTACATGTGTACAACATGATGTTGCTGCAATATACTTTGCCTCAGCTGTAGATAAAGATACTGATGATTGTTTCTTGCTTAGCTATGATACTAAACACTCACCCAAGTAGAACGTTGCTCTACTGGTGCTTCGTCGATCATCAATACAACCTACCCAATCTGCATTAGTCTAGGAAATTAGTGATAGATCCTTTCCTTTTGGATACCATAATCCAAACTTTTATGTTCCTTTGATATATATGAAAATCCTCTTCACTACTAATACATGTGATTCCTTTGGTGCTGCTTGAAATCATGCTACATGTCCAAATTCCTGCATTACAAATAGTCTGGATGTTATCACATATAGTAGGATACCAATCATTGACCTATATTGCCTCTGATCTATAGACTTTGAATCATCATCTTTGCTCAACTTGCAACTGGTTTGCATGGGAGTGATAACTGGTTTGCAATATTCCATTCCGAACCTATTCAACATTTCTCTAATATACTTGGTTTGAGAAATAAAAATTCCTTGATTGCTTTGACGTATCTGAAGTCCCAGAAAGAAGGATAGTTCTCCAAGTAACGACATTTCAAATTCATTTTGCATATCTTTTGCAAATTTCTGGCTTAACTTGTCATCATCACTACCAAAAATAATATCATCAACATAAACTTCAATTAATAAAATATTACCTTGACTTGCCTTGATGTAGAGGTTACTGTCTGCACTTTCTTTTCTGAAATCTAGTCTAGAGTACCATGCTCTAGGAGCCTATTTTAGACCATACAGGGCCTTTTTTAATTTACACACATAATTTGTTTTATCTGACAACTGAAATCCTTCTGGTTGTTCAATGTAGACTTCTTCTTCAAGTTCCCCATTCAGAAAAGATGATTTTGCATCCACCTAATATACTTTAACATTTTTGGAGCATGCATAAGATAAAAGAAAACAAATTGCTTCCATTCTGGCAACTGGGGAAAAAGTCTCTTCAAAGTCTATTCCTTCAATATGAGCATATACTTTACATACCAATCTAGCTTTGTTCCTTGTAACGTGTCCATGTTCAATCAATTTATTTCTGAAAACCCATTTTGTGTCAATCACATTCTTATTCTTTGGTCTTGGAACCAATTCCCAAGTGTCATTTTTTTCTATTTGATCCAATTCTTCATCCATGGCCTTATTCCAAAATTCATCCTTCCTGGCTTCTTCAAAACAGTTTGGTTCAATTGTAGATAAGAGTGCTAGGTGTGTTTGTTCTGGTGAACGGATTCTTCTTCTAGTATCAACTCCTACATCTTTGTTTCTGATAATCTGATCTGAAGGATGATTCTTCTGTACTCGTTTATTGGGTTTCTTTGGAGAAACTTGGTGAACTTGCTCTTCTGCTTCTGTCGGATTCTCTTCATCTTCCTCTTCTACTTCTTTTTCATCTTCCAAATCTTCTTCTAAGGGTTGTTTCATTGATTCATTTTCTTCCTTTGATTCTAGTCTGCCTGTTTCATCAATTGTTACGTTGATTCTTTCCACAACTTTGTTCAATCTTAGATTGTAACACTTGTATGCTTTCCTTGTACTTGAGTAACCAACAAGTAATACTTTGTCCATGCGAGAGTCAAATTTTCCCATTCTTCCATCTTCCTTTTTGATATAGCATTTGCTTCCAAAAAATCTGAAGTGCTTTACATTTGTTGGTCTTCCTTTCCATAGTTTGTAAGGAGTTTTGTCAGTGTTGTTTATGAGAATTACTCTATTTTGAATGTGAACTGTTCTATGCACTACCTGTGTCCAAAACATATCTGTCAATTTTGAATCCATTAGCATTGTTTGAGCCATTTCCTATACTGTCATGTTCTTTCTTTCTACAAATCCATTATGTTGAGGTGTCCTAGCAATGAAGAGTTGCCTTTTTATTCCATGATTGTTACAGTAGTCCATAAATTACTTTGAGGTGAAATATCCTCCATTATTAGATCTCAAGCATTTGATTTTTGAATCCATTTCATTTTCAACCATTTCCTTGTAGATCTTGAAGTTTTCAAAAGATTCTGACTTATTCTTGAGAAAGAAAACTGTAGTCATTCTTGTATAATCATGAACTAAAAAAATAAAGTATTTCTAACCTTTTAAGCCCTTTGTTTTAGTTGGTCCAACTAGATCAATATGCACAATTTACAGTGGTCTTGTCATTGAGTATTCCTTTGATTTGATCCTCGTCTTTGTTTTCTTTCCTTGTTGACAATGCTTGCATAAAGTGTTGGTTGGTTGTGTGATCTGTGACATTTCTCTGACTGCTTCTCTTTTGCTGACTTTGACAAGGTTGTCAAAATTTATGTGACCCATTCTTTTGTGCCATAGCCAACTTTCATCTTCCTTTCCTAGACAACATTTTTCATTTCCAATTTCACTTAACACATATATGTTGCTTGAAGTTCTTGCAGCTGTAACGACCAATTTTCCTGAACCCTCTTTTCTTATCTCACACTTTTGTGAATAGAAAGTAACTTTATGACCTTGGTCACACATTTTCTTCACACTTAGAAGATTATGTTTCATATCTTCTACTAGTAGAACATTTTCTTCCTTTTCATTCTTGTTCCCAATTCGAATTGTGCCTTTTCCAATGATTTTGGCTGAATCATCATTTCCAAAGGAGACTGATCCATCTCTTTCCTTTTGTATTGTAAGAAACTTGTCTCTATCACCTGTCATGTGTTTTGAATACCCACTGTCAACATACCAACCACGTTTATTCTGCTTAGCTCGTAGAATGAGTGTGTATTCTTCATTGCTATACTAATCTTGCTTTCTTATCCATGTCCTTTTTTGTGGTTCTTGTTTGTGACTGTTGTTGTTCTGATGAGGTTCTTTAGGAGGGATTGTCATTCTGCACTCTTTGGAAACATTACATTTGTCACATTCCACTTCATTTCTCAAGGATTCAAACCTATTGTAATTTCTTCTCTATGTTTCACTAGGCCTTCTTGAATAACCCCTTTGTGTATAACTCTCAAAGTTGTTGTTGTTCCTGTTGTTAGCTCTGCAATTCACATCTTTATGTCCAAAATTATTACATGCATAACATAAACCAAAAAATATAGTTTGATACCTGGGAGTTGAGGATCTTATGAAAGGAAGTGCTCTTGTGAATCTTTCTTCTTCTTGAGGCGTATTTGTCGTTTGTTGATTCTAAAACCTGAATCTTCTCGGTGGAGGAGTGTCCTTGTAATCTTCTTTGTATATCTTCCTATCCCCTTTGATTGTTTCTGCATAGCTTTTTGGATAGGTTTCTTGCTCTATTATTTTGGAGCTTGATCCCTTTTCTGTCTTATTGTATCCAAGTCCGGTCTTGTCAAAATAGGGTTTTTGACTGCTGATAATGTCATCCAAAACTTTTGATCTATTCTGCATATTTTTCTTTTGAATATCTTTTCTTAATGTTACAATCTCTGCTTCCAAGTTTCTGATGATCCTGTCATTTTATTCTAGTTGTTATTTGAGTGCTTCTTCAATTCTTTTATCTTCTTCTATTTGAACTTTCAATTTTGTGATCATTTGTTCTAGTTCTTGAATGTCTTGTTTCTTGTCTAGTTCTGCTTGTAGTTTCTTGTTCTTCTTCTTTTCTCTTCGGATAACTTCTATGGCATATATTAATTCTTCTCGAAAGTCAACTTCTGCTTCTTCAATTTCTTCTTCGACTTCTTCTTCGGCTTCTTCATATTCTTCTTTAGAGTCTTCTTTGTCAGAGTCTTTTACTTCCATGAATATAACTCTTCCTGTCTCATTGTCATTGACTTCATCTTCATCTGATGATGAGATGTCTTCTTTGGTGCATAGGTTTTTCTTGAAAACTTTCTTTGTAGTTCTTTTTTCTTTATATGTTTGATTTCCTTTTGAGTAACCTTCATAATTTCTCCTTTTCTTATGAGGAAATTTGTTAGAAAAATGACCAATACCATCACAATTAAAACAAATTAAAGGAAGCTTACCTCTATACCTACTGTCGGTTCCCTTGTTCAGTATTTTGACGAAGTTGGCCACTTCTTCATCATCTTCCGAGACGTCACTATTGATGCTATATTCTTCTTGTTTCTCTTTATTTTTCTTTGATCTTTTGGATTCTTTGAAGGTTGCTTCTTTTACATCTGGATTTTCCTCTTTAGTTCTCATTTCATATACTGTGAAGATTCCATGAAGTTCATCCATGCTTATTGAATTTAGATCCGATATTTACTCTAGTGTTGATATCTTAGGGTTAAATATCATAGGAAGAGATCTTAGTACCTTTTGAACAATTGCAAATTATCTGGCTACAACTAGAAGGAGGCTACAACCTTCTATGTTCTTTGGCTACAACCGAAAGGTGGCTACAACCACCTGCCCTTGCCCCATCCAACCACCCTAAAGTATAAGTAGAATGATGGAACCACTGTCAGAATATCACTATGAGATATACCACTGTAAAACTGTACCAATAAATCTGAACCATGCATCAACCTGTACCTCAATCTGTAATCAACCTATACCATAAACAAGTGCATCAGCCATGCACCAACCTGTACCAAACAACCTATAATCAACCTGTACCATAAAAAAATGCATCCAACCATGTACCAAGTATGTACCAATCATGTTCCAACTAATCATCAACTATGACTCATCAATATGTACCAACATCATCAACTATACACCTCACGTATGTGTCAACTCATCAACTACTTGTCTCAACCATGTACTCAATATGTACCTCAACCAAAATCCCTTATCAATTTCATCATCCAAATATGATTTGTAACTCTGTAATAGACCTGTTGTATATGATCACATACCTACAAACCTTCCTTAACTTTAACAACAAGAGGCTATCATTTTCATCAAACTTTTCTTTAGTCTCACAAGACTAGTTTTGGATTAGTCAACAACCCTAGCTTGAAATAATCATAACTTTGTACCTGTAATGAATAAAGATCTGAAACTAATACACAAATGTATTCAATGTTTTTTATGCAATTCCTCTAGGTTTCACTACTTGGAACATCTTAGAAAATGATTTATAGCAAAAAAGGCACACCTTGCTGAATTCTGGATTATTCTACAGAGCGACCTTGTAGAGCATGCCCTACAAGGAATATTTATTTAATTGATCTGAAAATGTTACACAACATACTACAGACTGTACTCTAACCAAAAATGTTTGTCTTACTAAATTTTTATCTGTTATGAGGAAGTTATGACGTTTTTACCCGAAACACATGTTTTTGACTAGTTTCAGGACTACGACGGATTGTAACTCCAAAAATACAACGACCCACAAGATGAATTTTTTACCATAGATAATTGGATATGTTTCCTCAATGGCATAGAAATTTCACAGTCTAAATCATTCTAGAAAAAAAATTATTGCGAAAAGGTGAGATAGCCTAAAAAAAACATACCTTAGAAAGCATCATCAAAAGAATTTATCCTTCCTATTCTAGCCTTCTTTTCTTCACTTTCCTTAGAATTTCAGCTTAGATATCCTTTGGTTACCTCAAAAACCTATAGGTATTCAATATTCTCAAGTGTGTATTAAATGAGAGAGCCTTTCCTCTTATTTATACTCTCCAAGTAGCTTCCTTAAAAGCATTTTCTAGGTCACTTTACCCACTTTCCTTATTTTAGGGTTAGCCCACTTCTAATTTCTCCATTAAATTTATTATTTAAATAATTTATTTTGTATTCACTTTGAATTATAGTACACTCATCACTTCAATTTATTATTTATCTTCTAAAATCTCTTAAACCACTTTGACTACTTTGACCTTTTGGGGGCTTCTAGATGACATATGAGGGTCCTCCAACTTCGTAAGGCCATAACTCTCAAACCGTGAGGATTTATGTGACGTTCCACATACCACCAGAAACAGAATGACATGCACTATCCATATAGAATATTATTACCTAAAAATATATAAAAAATCATACCATTATCCATCAAACAAACTTGGGTCCATTACCCAAACCCAGGGTCTCCAACTTCTCATGGCCATAACTCTCTAACCGTGAGGATTTATGTGACATTCCACATACCACCAGAAATGGCATGGCAAGCACTATCTATATAAGATAGTTTAACTCAAAAATTCACTGACCTTCATCTCATCCATAATTAATATGGGTTCTCTAACCATACTTCTTAGGATAACTCAATCCTCAAAGCGTCTTCCCGTGAGGGCTTTCACCATAAGGGGACCACTTTGGATTTCATCCATATATACTTCTTGTCAACCATGACAAGAAAATAATGATTCATCTTTAAATAAAACAAACTTGGGTCCATTACCCAAACCTTTTTTCTACCGATATTTCTTCAAGGGTTGACATCAATGACTACCAACCATAATCAACAATATCCCCCTTTGGCATTGATGCCAACACTCTGATACAATACTGAAATTTCATTCATTCTCCCCCTGGAACCATGCCTCTATCCTCTGCATATGATAAATCTTCTCCCCCTGGAACCATGCCTCTGTCCTCTGCATCTCATAAATCTCTCCCCCTTTGTCATCAATGGCAAAGGTATATTTCCATACGGGGTTGCTCCCCCTGACTGAACTATCCTCTTATGGTGCTTCCTCGTGTACATCTAAGACATATAAGATAAGAATTGAAAAAGTATTCAAAAAGAATTAAAAAAGCATTCATTTTGGAGTGGACATAACTCCAAGTCTTTAGCGCGGATATTCAAAGGCTTCCTGTGGAAGTGGTTTTGTAAATATGTATGCCACTTGTTCTTTTGTGCCCACATACTCAACTCTGATGTTCTTTTCTACAACCTGCTCCCATAGAAAGTGATACTTTATTGGAATGTGATTCATCTTGGAGTGCATCACCGGGTTCTTTGAGATACTGATGGTGCTTGTATTATCACAATAGATTGGAATGGGATCATAATACTCAACTTGTATATCTATTAGAGTTTGTTTCATGCAAAGTACCTGTGTACAACATGATGTTGCTGCAATATACTCTACCTCGGTTGTAGATAAATATACTGATGATTGTTTCTTGCTTAGCCATGATACTAAACACTCACCCATGTAGAACGCTGCTCCACTGGTGCTTCATCGGTCATCAATACAACCTGCCTAATCTGCATCTGTATAGAAAATTAGTGATAGATCCTTTCCTTTTGGATACCATAATACAAACTCTTATGTTCCTTTGAGATATCTGAAAATCCTCTTCACTGCTAATACATGGGATTCCTTTGGTGCTGCTTGAAATCATGCCACCTGTCCAATTGCCTGCATTACATCTTGTCTGGATCCTGTCACATATAGTAGGATACCAATCATTGACTTCGTGTGGTCCTTTACAAGTCTTGATTACCTATCTTACTAGATGCCATTGGTACAACCTTGTGAAATTTTAAAGTCCCTAAAGAACTAACATATGGACATGTTGGTCCTTACCAATCCTTTAAAATCACTAATGTGATTCAATATAAGAAATATTCAAAAAATTATCCTAGATTGTAAGCATGTGGGCATGTATGGGCCCGTTACAATAATCTTTAAACTCCACTAGTGATGTAAACTAAGAAAGTAGTTTCAAAAACTATCTTAATTTTGCAACATGTGGGCATGTATGGGCCCTTACAAATTTAAGATGTTTTGAAAAAGAAACTAAGAGGATCCCTAGAGGGGCTTTGTCCTCTCCTAAAGATTTTTTTTTTAAGGGAGATGAAATCTTCCCTAATTCATTTTTCTAATTCTCAAGATAACTCTATGGTGCGAGAGAAGAGAATACTCATTGATTGAAGTTTGATTTTTGTTCCCAATGCAAGTGTTTATATATGTGATAGAAAATGATCCTAACTTATATTTTACAATCAAAACAAGCCATCCATGTGGAAAAATGAAAGAAAAAGAGGAGAAATGTGTTTCTTTTTAACCCCATAAGTGCCTATGTTTTGACTAACCCTTCATGCAGAGAGGGAATCTAAGTGTGGTGCATTTACAAATTTCATAGAATCAATATTTAGAAGGCTAGGGGCCTTCAAAACATCACAAAAAACTCTTAGAATGTTGGATTTCTGGACAGATGCATGGGTCCTAGTTTAGACAGAGGTGCATGTGGTGCTAATGCATAGAGAAACAAGGACCTGCTGGCACACTGTGCGTAGAATGCGCTGATAAAGTCATTGTTGTTGGTGCACGATGCCTAGAAGACACGCCTGTGGTCTGGAAAACCTCCACACATTCTAATACGCATTTGAGAAGAAAATTTTAAATGAATTTCTCTTCTTCCAGCTCCAAATTTAGCTCTTTGCGGGTAGGATTGGGCCGATTATGATTCTTGCAAGGTAAATAGATAAAAAATAAGTATTCAAACAACCTAAATAGGGAGGAAATTGATACCTTTCCCCAGTATGGTCGCTAATTTGTTGTATCCTTTTCGCCACTTAAATAAGCAAAAGAGGGACACTTGCAAGTCTAGTTGGGTCTGTTGAATAGGACAAAAGTTAGTGTATGAATCAAATGACTCTATCACATGAAATAAAAATCAACTAAGCTAATAACAACTAAAGAAACAAAACTAAGTTGCATAAGGAAATTAGAACCAAAATCAATCAAACAATTGACCAATATTCATGCCACCAATGGAGAAATTATATTAATGGGAAAACACCAAAGAGAAAGGGAGACTTATGGATCCACTCTTCCTCCAAGGGAGGGATCTTGAATCCCCTATGTGAGAGCTCTTCTTGCAAATGGAAAACTAGAAAGTAAATGGTGAAGAAATCCAATCTTATTCCCTCAATATATGAGGCGAATGTCTTAATGAAATGATGTTAGTATGCTCCAAGAAGGAAAGAGGTTCCTTGTAGGAGAATAGAGGCAACATACCAATACAATGTGATTCTTCAATTCATAGTACTGCATCCATGGCCTCTTTTTATAGAAAATATTTGAGGCATTATCCAACTGGTATTTAGTGTGAACAAGGGACCCTTTAGGGAACCCTTAGTTATTTGACCAACCCCCCACTTGGATTCAGCTTGGATTTGAGGGTCAAATTGACTTGGGAGTTGAACCAGAAGTGGGTGAGGGGCCGAAAAGAACCATAAATCAACCATTCTCAGGTGTGAGTAGATTTTTGTGTACACAGTCACACATCGGGCACATGTGCGCTTTTCCTACATTTTTGACTTGTGCACGTACGTGTGCTTCCTTTAGATTCTGAGTGCATGTCAATTTTATAAATAGTTGTATAGTTAATGTGCCCTTTGGAAATGTAGTTTTGGGGCTATGAATGAACTAATAGGTGTTTGGAGATGTTGTATTCATGTGACCATTTGCGGATGAAATTTCAGTGATAACAACCCCCCTTCCTCTACCTCAGGTGAGACTTAATTTGCTTCGTAGGTGTTGCCGAAAGGGTCAGTAGTTAGGGTTTTGTTGGTGCATTTTTGAAGCATTGAACCCTGGGTCTGCCCTCTGTGCCAATAAATGGTTCCATTGCCAGGACTTGAAACTATGATTGCTGAAAACTGAAGAAAAGAGAAAGCTTTGTGCATAGATCTGTGGCTATAGTGCATAGTATTCTACTTGACTTGTGATGCTCAGTGATAAGAAAGGAATCAGATATGAATAAAAGAGGTAAGATCTTAAATATTTTTTTTTCTCTGGTGAAGGTAAGATAAGTGGAAATGTTTTCTTTGAAAGTATGAATCTAGGTATGTTTGATAGATTTTGTCCTACTATGAAAACTAGGGCATGGTTAGAAGAAAGAGTTGATCTGAATAAATTTGATAGAAATAGAGAAAAATATGTTATTCCTATGCATAGGAATAATTTTTCGACTAATAAATCGATGCAGGAACCTAGAAAGAATTTTTGTAGATTGCATGTACAAAAATGTAATCCCAGTGCACAGTACAATAAATACTAGGGATCATTTAAAAGAAAGAGAGGATTGGCACTATGTTATAATTGAAGAATATCGGGACATCTTGCTAAGGAATTCCCTGGTATAGTTCCTATTTGTGTATGTTGTAAAACTATTGGTCATATGATTGAGGATTGTCCAAGAATGATTGCTAAAGTTGAAAAGGTGAACAAGGGACAAGAAAACTATAAATAAGGTCAAGAGACTAAGGATATGTTAAAGAGTCATACAGAAAAAGATTCAGAGACTATGATAATATAGTTAAAAGTAGGAATGGATGATCACATAGACATTAGTTTACCAGAGATCCTGAAAGAAAAACAATGCATAGTTACAAGAATTGAAGACTTTGACATAGACTGTGTATTAGATGAAGAAACACATGTGAATATTATGCCAAAAAGCACTTGGGAAATTTTGGGAAATCCTGCTATGATACCTTCATTGGGAAGGATAGGCTTGTTTAAAGGAAAGATGATAACCCTATGTGGAAGAGTTACTAATATACCTATGATTGCTCATGGAACTACGAATGAAGAAGAATTTGAAGTTATTAGGTTTGTTGAGAAAAAAACCCCTTTCCCACTTTTATTATGTAATACTTGGATTGAGAAGAATCAGATCAAAAGGAAAGAAGAGGAGGAAGCTACAAAAAAGGAAAAGAAACAACTAAGGGATTTCATAGCTTGAAGAATAGATCGACTGATAGAAGAATGAGAAGTTGAGTCGAAGCAACAGAAGGAATGAGAATCAGCTATCAAAGTTGAAAGGGCACAAGAAGGTTTGAAGGACCTATCCATGCAAGATGAAAATATGTCCACCCAAGACCTAGTAAGAAAAGAGGTATTATCTATGAACCCTTTGAAAGAACATCAACAACACGAAGTCACTACACTAATAACATATAAGAATAAGAATGGAAAGAGGAATCTAGAGACTCATATCACATGAAATAAAGAAAGGAATATCAGTAAGAAAAAAGAAAAATTAGAAAAACTACAAGAAGTTCCAAAAAATACTTCACAAAAGACAAATATACAGAACTCAAACCTCGCCGAAATAACAGAACTATGCAGAATGAGACTTTGCCACGACGAAGCTATATGACTGTTGGAGGCACCCCAACTATTAGAATGTCGTTCCACAATGGAGAGAAACATAGTTATTGTTGGAAAGATCATCACTGGACCGTTGAGACCATGCCATAACTAATGGATTCTTATTGATTGAGGCATTCCTACCCGTTGGAGGAATCCGTTACAACATTTCTTATTTAACCCGTCGGATGTTGCACCGAGACCACTTTTTTCCAGCCATGATTATATAATATAGAAGAGCATTGATTGTACACCGCGCTATGATTTCTAGACCTCACCATCTATTTTATTACCTTGCTTGTCCATTCTCCTACTCAATTTATTTGATTACAAGTGTTAATGTCGGGCGAACATAGCGCATTAGAGAAGTATGTGGAGGAAATACTTGTATACCTCATGACTAAGAGAGTCATATTTGTGGGAATATAGGAATCATTGACTGGAAGATTGAAATCATCCCCATCGACTGGATGATGTTCTGGCCGCACTGCTAAGAAACGAAGAAAACACTGTGACGATCTGGCTAGCGTGAAGCAGATCTCGTCGGTCTTGCTGGAGTACATACCACCTTTCGTTGGCATGGTGAACTGCAATAGTATCCCATGTGACTTTGAGTACATGATAATCATTGCGTACATCCCAAATGGGATATGTGTAGTTGGACCCCAGTTACGACATATCCCAATTCTTAAGAACAATGACTTCAACCTCAGAGATAGGAAGAACTATGCGATGCTCGCACCACATAGGTATTTGATGAAGATGACTAGGAAGAAGTCGTGCATAGTCTCCTAGCCGTGTATTAATGATCTTGCACAATAAACGATATTGAATGTAATGAATATCCCCCACCTTGTTTGATATCAGGAGGTTAACGCTTGCGTTAAAATCCTCCTACCATGCTACCATAGAGGGTATATGTGGCTTGACAGGCGTGTCACTATGGATCCAACACTGATCCATCTCATCACAAGATTGAGCATGCAGGGATCAGACCCTCAACAGTTCTACCTAGGGAAGGCTACATATTTTTCCCTGGCACAGTGCATAAAGGAAGACAATGGCGATGTAGAAAATGGAAAGCGAGGCTACAAGGTAGCCTCTATCCAGGATGGCACAGTGTGCCTATATTTTCAGCTTATAGTTGGTAAGATCATCATAAATAATTGTCCAACACAGGTCACCGGATTTGTAGTATACCTCGCAGGGAAGTGTGTAGAAGGCATGCAAATGAAATGGGCAAGTTACATCATCAATGAGTTGGAGAAGGACTGCCACAAAGTGCAAGATCAGGGATATGAGTTTCATTTTAGTTGGCTACTGGTATTGATCACATTTGTTGCTTGGCAAATTCCAGAAGAAGAATCCTTCCATGAAGTTGAGCCATCGGAGCCATTAGCCGCAAGGTTCTCCACCTTGTGGTATACAAATTATATGGCGAAGAAGTGGAAACTAAACGTGGTGTTCCATGCTTACTATCTATAGTTGAAGCATGCTATTGAAGCATTCCCATGAATGCAACCCAACACTTTTCATTAGTACAGGATGCTAGCGAAGTTTCACGTAGATCGACACTTTATTTACATCACTGCATGAAGGGATGAAATAAAGGAGGAGTTGTAGTCCTATTACAAGTTGACCGACGAAGACATGGATGAGATCACCAAAGAATGGCCAACAGAGTTCCTTGTACCGGTGGAAGATGTAGAACTCTCTGAACCTGACATCATAGGCAGTATTTTGGCCACCCTAGTTGAGCATGATGGACATAATAGCTGATCCAAATGCATATCGGTAGCCACCCACCTTTTCCAACTAGCTCAAAACAATTTTCTGATAATTTTTTCAATTTACTATTTTTAGCAGTGTTAACTTCCGGGGCCATTTTGAAGGACTAAATGAAGGTTTTTTAGGATATATCTCCTCAATGATATCCCAAGGCATGATTGAGCCCCCAAAATGAATATCCTTGATGATACCTTTCCAATGGGCTATCACACGCCTAAAACAAAGATCGTATTCAAAAGTTACGATCTCGTGAAGTTGATGTACTAACTTACACAAACAAGGCCCACATGACTTTTGGCGCTTCATCTCCTAGGGTTAGGTTTTTGGATGTATAGGGTTTTTGGGATTATTTATTATTGTAAAAAGGCCTTCAAGGCCTCATTGTAACCTTCTTATTTCAAATTCATGTCGTCGTCACATATCTTCTCAGAGATAACCCACCACCATTCTAGCAAGCTTGTTTTCGCTGCATTTTACAGTTTCAGCTTATTTCGTTATTGAATAGAAAACCAGTTTTATTGTATCTCTGTTATTTTGTGTTAAGAACCTGTTAATAATCTATATTCATTTTGTTCTGCTCATAAAATCCATATCAGTGGTATCAGATCGGTCTTCTCCTTGTCATCTTAATTCATGTCCCCAACGAGGTCGGAGTACAAAGAGTTGGGTCTCGAGCTTATTTCTCTTGAGGACAGAAGCTCTTGCACGCCCAAGCGACCTCCCATGGAAAGAGAAAAGAAATATGTCTGGATAGGAGATCCTTTCAAACTGTTTATTGAGGAATCCCTCACACAATAAAGGAATGAGATGATGGATAGTTTCACGCAAATCCTTCGACGGCTACCAACATGCAACGCATCTTCTTCGAACGAAGGAACCGCCCCCTTCAAGGTACAAATAAACTTCAATATTCCTATATTTTAAGGTCATATAGAGGCCGATGTTGTAGACAAGTGGTTGAATCAACTAGAAGGGTATTTTTCTGTCCATAACTTTTTGAATAGAGAAACGATTACTTTTGCACTCCTCAAAGTTGTTCCCCATGTCAAAGATTGGTGGGAAAATTTCTGTGAGCAAAAGGAAATAGAGGAAACCTCATTATTTTCAGTCACAGACACCTAGGAATCCTTCATGGATGCTATTAAGAAACAATACTACCCTGTGGGAATTTATGATGACCCATATACCAAATGGACCACACTACAGCAAGAAAGAGACCAAGCAGTGCCAGAGTCCACAAATATCTTCCATACCTTGTGCACCAAGTTGGGTATCAAAGATTCAGAGTGACATATGGTTCTCAAGTATCACGGTTCTCTACATAGATACATTCATACCAAAATGTAATTTCTAGACATCTCATCCCTGAGCATGACCTACCGATATGCCGTCTAAATCGAGCAAAAGTTCAAACAAAAGATGCGATAATTTGGGCCAGGGAACCCCTCACAAAAAAGTCCAAGAAGGGGAGGCCCCAACCCATCGAAAAAAGGACAGAGAAAACATGAACAGTATTAGGAAAACCAATCCAAGTCGCAAGCAAAGAAGGACACCTGAAAGACAAATAAAGATAGCAGGAATTGGTGTGACTTCCATAAGAGCCCTTGGCATAACACTGCTGATTGCCTCTCAAAGCAGTCGCTGGTGGCCGAAGTGAAAGCCTATGAATTAGATGTAGATTTTGACTCTGAGCCAGAACCAGAAAGGGGAAGATGAACCATTGATGTGGAACCCAGTGCCACCGTTGCTACCACCAAGCTCCATCCTGGTGAACCAGACGATCCAGAAGAAGGAGAGCACCGCTTCAATTCACATATGTGGGTAAAAGGAACCCCGCTACACTTCATCATTGATAGTGATAGACATAAGAATATCATCTCAGTAAAGGTCGTCAAGCACATGGCTCTGCCAACAATGCTACACCCACAACCCTACACCAGTGGATGGTTGTGCCAAGGAAGCGATCTCCGTGTTAGCCAACAGTGCTAACTGTCGTATGACATCAAGCCCTTCAAAGATGAGGTATTTTGTGATGTTTCTCCTCTTGAAGTTTTTGATGTTCTTTTGTGCCAACCTTATTTATGGAAGAGTCATGTTGTATATGAGTCTAGGCCTCGTAGTGTTATTATTATTTTGAGCAGGAAATTGTACAGGGTACCCAAGGCAGTCTCACCTAATGTTATTTCCTTGATCTATGCTAAGAAATGCAGGAAGGTCATCTCTTAGAAGGGGAAGTTTGTCTTCTTCGTGATTCATTCTCAGAATAAGCAAAAGATCACAACCACATTCAGGGTCTCTGCAGCCAACCTCTCCACACAACAGAAGCAAGTAGATAAGGTTGTGGAAGAATACTCAGATATCTTCTCCTCACCTACAGGGGTACCTCTGCATTACCAGGTCAAGTACCAGATCAATTTGAAGCAACACTTATAAGATCGATGGGGTACTTGACCTGGTAGTGCAGAGGTACCCCTGTAGATGAGGAGAAGATATCTGAGTATTCTTCCATGACCTTATCTACTTGCTTCTACTATGTGGAGAGGTTGGCCGCAGAGACACTGAATGTGGTTGTGATCTTTTGCTTATTTTGAGAGCAAATCACGAAGAAGACAAACTTCCCCTTCTAAGAGATGACCTTCCTACATTGCTTAGCATAGATCAATGAAATAACACTAGGTGAGACTGCCTTGGGTACCCTGTACAATTTCCTGTTCAAAGTAATAATAACACTACGAGGCCTAGACTCATATACAACATGACTCTTCCATAAATAAGGTTGGCCCAAAAGAACATCAAAAACTTCGAGAGGAGAAACATCACAAAATACCTCATCTTTGAAGGGCTTGATGTAATACGACAGTTAGCACTGTTGGCTAACACAGAGATCGCTTCCTTGGCACAGCCATCCAATGGTGTAGGGTTGTCGGTGCAACATTGTTGGCAGAGCCATGTGCTTGACGACCTTTACTGAGATGAGATTCTTATGTCTATCACTATCAATGATGAAGTGCAGCGGGGTTCCTTTTACCCACATCTGTGAATGGAAGAGGTGCTCTCCTTCTTCTGGATCGTCTGGTTCACCAGGATGGAGCTTGGTGGTAGCAACGGTGGCACTGGGTTCCACATCAATGGTTCATCTTCCCCTTTCTGGTTCTGGCTCAGAGTCAGAATCTACATCTGATTCATAGGCTTTCACTTCGGCCACCAGTGACTGCTTTGAGAGGCAGTCAGCAGTGTTATGCCAAGGGCTCTTATGGAAGTCACACCAATTCCTGCTATCTTTCTTTGTCTTTCGGGTGTCCTTCTTTGCTTGTGAATTGGATTGGTTTTCCTAATATTGTCCATGTTTTCTCTATCCTTTGTTCAGTGGGTTGGGGCCTCCCCTTCTTGGATTTTTTTGTGAGGGGTTCCCTGGCCCAAATTGTCGCATCTTTTGTTTGAACTTCTGCTCGATTTTGACGGCATATCGGTAGGTCATGCTCAGGGATGAGATGTCTAGAAATTACATTTCAGTCTGAATGTATCTATGTAGAGCACCGTGATACTTGAGAACCATATGTCTCTTTGAATCTTTGATACCCAACTTGGTGCACAAGGTATGGAAGATATTTGTGGACTCTGGCACTGCTTGGCCTCTTTCTTGTTGCAGTGTGGTCCATTTGGTATATGGGTCATCATAACTTCCCACATGGTAGTATTGTTCCTTAATAACATCCATGAAGGATTCACAGGTGGATGTGACTAAAAATAATGAGGTTTCCTCTATTTCCTTTTGCTCACAGAATTTTTCCCACCAATCTTTGACATGGGGAACAACTTTGAGGAGTGAAAAAGTGATCGTTTCTCTATTCGAAAAGTTATGGACAGAAAAATTCCGTTCTAGTAGATTCAACCACTTGTCTACAACATCGGCCTCTATATGACCTTAAAATATAGGAATATTGAATTTTATTTGTACCTTGAAGGGGGCAGCGGATCCGTTCGAATAAGATGCATTTCATGTTGGTAGTCGTCGAAGGATTTGCGTGAAACTATCCATCATCTCATTCCTTTATTGCGTGAGGGATTCCTCAATCAACAGTTTGAAAGGATCTCCTATCCAGACATATTTATTTTCTCTTTCCATGGGAGGTCGCTTGGGTGTGCAAGAGCTTCTGTCCTCAAGAGAAATAAGATTGAGACCCAACTCTTTGTACTCCGACCTCGTTGGGGACATGCATTAAGATGACAAGGAGAAGACCACTCCAATACCACTGATCTGGATTTTATGAGCAGAAAAAAATGAATATAGATTATTCTGGTTTGGAGGCATCCCTCTGAAATCGAGATAAATGCTTCAGACTATGTTGTGGGCATCATTCTCACTCAACATGGCCACCCGTGGCCTATCATAGTGAGACACTGTCAGAAACTATCTGCAAGTACCCTACTTATGAAAAATAAGTGTACTCCATTGTGAAAGCATGTCGCCAGTGGAGACATTACATTCTTGTGAAGGAAACATTCATCCACATTGATCATAAGTCACTACAGTTCATGCAGACACAGGGAAAATTGCAAAATGACCACCATCAAAAGTGGTCCACATACTTGCAGCAATTCCACCTCAACATCGAGTATAAAACAGGAAGCACCAATCGCGTCACTGATTGCCTCAGTATACCGCTAGTCGCAACACTCACCATGGTGCTAGACTCTTGCGGCCATGAGACATCTGGATGGCCCCAGCTCTATGAGACGGACCCTGACTTTTCCACCACCGACCAAATGTTGGGTGCAAACGTAGTTGTTGATAATTTCCATCTTCAAGATGGGTTGTTGTGTCATTTGGGCCATATCTGTGTTCCATCAAGTGAGCGATCAAATATTATATGGAAATCCCAATACAGTCAGGTGGTAGGACACTTTGGCTTCAAAAAGACAGTGGTGATGCTACAGAAACATTTCTACTGGCCGAAACTTCGACAGGAGGTCAATAAGTATATTAGGTCCTGCACTACCTGCGCTATTTCCAAACCGACCACTAAAAAACAAGGCCTATACACCCCTCTTCCTACTCCTAATAGTCCATGGGAATCCATCTCAATGAGTACATGTCGGGCCTCCCATCCACCAAGCAGGGAAATGATCGTTTTTTTTATGGTTGTTGATCACTTTTCTAAGATGGTGATTCTGGTTGCCTGGAAGAAGAGAATCATAGCAGAGGCCACTGCCAAGCTCTTCTTTGAACGAGTCTAGGTACATTTTGGAATACCACAAACCATTGTCTCAGATCATGATAGTCTATTTCTCAGCACATTCTGGTTGAGCCTCTGGTCACTGTTGGACACCAAGCTCACCAAATCCACAGCCTTCCACCCCTAGACAGATGGCCAAACTGAGGTTGTAAATTGAATGATTGTGCATATCCTTCACATGTATAATTCAAATAACCCTCGCACATGGGATGAGAGCCTTCCCTATGTCCAATTTAGATACAATAGAGCCCTACATAGCTCAACCGACCATAGCCCCTTTCAAGTGGGGTTGGGAATCTAGCCATTGGGTCCCATATACGTTTCACTTCCCCTTACAGTCACCTCGACTGACTCATCTCCTGCTCCAAATAAAGCTGACAAAGCCACCTGGTTCATTGAGCGGATCCAACACATCCGCCAACAGTTTCAGGATATCCTACAAAAGTCCAATGACAAGTATAAACAACGCCATGATCAACATTGGGTGCCACGTAAGTTTGAGGTGGGCAACAAAGTTTGGTTTCACTTGCAAAAATAATGCCTTACAGGACCCCATCGGAAGCTTCACCCACTCCATTATGGTCCGTACACTATCTCCTCCTCCCTTATTTCCCACCATTATTGGACATCTCAGAAGTAGAAAAACAATTGACACCAACAGAGCTCAACCCCGACAACATACAACATGAATCCAATGATCATATTTTGGATAGATAGATTAAGGGTACTCGACAACAAAGGATCCATTTTTATCGAGTCGTCAAAGCAGGGAAGCTCCTGCACCAAGGCAAGTGGCTCACCTGGGGCCAAATTCAACAGAAATTTCCTCATCTAATGGGGGACCTCAACGCAATGGAGAAAATTTCTTCCTAATGAGGGAGGATTTATCCATATAGATATCGGTGGCCACCCACCTTTTCCAACTGGATCAAAACAGTTTTTTGACAATTTTGGCAATTTACTATTTTTAGCAGTTTTAACTTCTGGGGCCATTTTGAGGGACTAAATGAAGGCTTTTCAGGATCGAGATCCTCAATGATATCCTAAGGCATGATTGAGCCACCCAAATGTATCTCTTGGATTATACCTTTCCAATGGGCTATCACACACCTAAAATAGATATTGTATGCAAAAGTTACGACCCCGGGAAGTTGATGTACTAACTTACCCAAATGGGGCCCACATGACTTTTGGCACTTCATCTCTTAGGGTTAGGTTTTTTGATGTCTAGGGTTTTTGGAATTATTTATTATTTTAAAAATTCCTTTAGGGCCTCATTGTAACCTTCTTCTTGTGAATGCGCGCTGCCATCACATCTCTTCTCAAAGATAAGATGCCACCATTACAACAAGCTTGTTTCCACTGCATTTTACAGTTTCATCTTATTTCGTTATTGAATAGAAAACCAGTTTTACTGTATCTCTATTATTTTGTGTTAAGAAGTTGTTAATAATCTGTATTCATTTCATTCTTCTCATAAAATCTAGATCAGTGGTATCAGAGCAGTCTGCTCCTTGTCGTCTTAATGCATGTCCCCAACAAGGTCAGAGTACAAAGAGTTGGGTCCGAGCTTGTTTCTCTTGAGGACAGAAGCTCTTGCATGCCCAAGTGACCTCCCATGGTAGGAGAAAATAAATATGATGGGACAAGAGATCCTTTCAAACTTTTGATTGAGTAATCCCTCATGCAACAGAGGAACAAGATGATGGATAGTCTCACGCGAATCCTTTAGTGGCTACCAACAGGTGACGCATCTTCTTCATATGGAGGCGCCGCCCCCTTGAAGGTACAAATAAAATTTGATATTTCTATATTTGAAGGTCAGATAGATGTCGATGTTGTAGACAGGTGGTTGAATCTACTAGAAGGTTATTTTTCTATCCATAACTTTTCAAATAGAGAAAATATTACTTTTGAGCTCCTCAAAGTCGTTCCCCATGTCAAATATTGGTGGGAAACTTTTTGTGAGAAAAAGGAAAGAGAGGAAAACTTATTATTTTCAGTCACAACCACCTGGGAATCCTTCAGGGATGATATTAAGAAACAATACTACCCTGTCGAAAGTTATGACGACCTGTATACCAAATGGACCACACTGCAGCAAGAAAGAGACCAAGCAGTGTTAGAGTTCATAAATATCTTCCATACCTTGTGCACAAAGTTTGGTATCAAAGATTCAGAGTGACATCTGGTGCTCAAGTATCACGGTTCTATGCATAGATACATTCAGACTGAAATGGAATTTTTGGACAT
The DNA here is from genome assembly GCA_009831015.1 of Picea engelmannii. Taxonomy (NCBI): domain Eukaryota; kingdom Viridiplantae; phylum Streptophyta; class Pinopsida; order Pinales; family Pinaceae; genus Picea; species Picea engelmannii. The sequence continues at coordinate 553,858 of ML786872.1, read as the reverse complement.
CTCATCCTTGGGCACGACCTACCGATATGTCGTCAAAATCGAGCAAAAGCTCAAACAAAAGACGTGACAATTTGGGCTTGGGAACCCCTCACAACAAAATCCAGAAAAGGGCGGCCCCAACCCACTGAAAAAAGGATAGAGAGAATATGGATAGTATCAAGACAACCAGTCCAATCCCTAAGCAAATAAGGACACTGGAAAGACAAAGAAAGATACCAGGAAGTGGTGTGACTTCCATAAGAGCCCTTGGCATAAAACTATTGACTACTGCTCAAAGCAGTCACTGGTGGCCAAAGTGAAAGCCTCTGAATCAGATGTGGATTCTAACTCTAAGAAAGAACCAGAAATGGGAATATGGATCATTGATGTGGAACCTAGTGCCACCGTTGCTACCACCAAGATCCAGCCTAGTGAACCAGATGATCCAAAAGAAGGAGAGCACCTCTTCCATTCATAGATGTGGGTAAAAGACACCCCACTACACTTCATCGTTGATAGCGGTAGCCAGAAGAATCTCATCTCAGTAGAGGTCATCAAGCGGTTGGCCCTGCCAATAACTCCGCACCCACAACCCTACACCATTAGATGGGTCCACCAAGGAAGCAATCTCCGCGTCAGCCAATAGTGTCGACTGTCGTACAACATCAAGCCCTTCAAAGATGAGGTATTGTGTGATGTTGATCCTCTTGAAGTTTGTAATGTTATTTTGGGCCAACCTTATTTATGGAAACGTCATGATGTATATGAGTCTAGGCCTTATAGTGTTATTATTACTTTGAATAGGAAATTGTACAGGATACCCGAGGTAGTCCCACCTAGTGTTATTTCCTTGATCTCTGCTAAGCAATGTAGCAAGGTCATCTCTCAGACGGGGAATTTTTTCTTCTTCGTGATTCGCTCACAAAATAAGAAAAAGATCACAACCACATCCAGGGTCTCTGCGACTAACCTCTCCACACAACAAAAGAAAATAGATAAGGTCATAGAAGAATACTCGGATATATTCTCCTCACCTACAGGGGTACCTCTGCACTGCCAGTTCAAGCACCCCATCGAGATGACCCCTGGTGCATCACTATCCAATGGGCCAGTATAACTTTGCTCCTTGTTAGAGAATGAGCATATCAAGCAACAAATCCAAGAATTTCTCCACAAGGGGCACATCCACCCCATACCATCACCTTGCAGGAGCCTAATCATGCTGGTACAAAAGAAATATGGAACCTAGCGACTTTGTATTGATTACCAGGCTCTAAATAAAATCACATCTAGAAATCGGTACCTGAATCCCTAAATCGATGACCTCCTTGATCAACTCATGGGGGACAAATACTTTAGTAATATTGACTTGAGGTCTGGCTACCACCAGGTCCCGATAGAACAAATAGATGTATGGAAGACTTCCTTCAAGTCAAAGGAAGGCCTTTTTGAATGGTTGGTCATGCCCTTTGCGTTGAAAAATGCTCCAACCACTTTCATGAGGATGATGGATGATATCCAGTGACCATTCACCAATACTTTTGTAGTGGTGTATCTGGATGATATTCTAATTTACAACAAGACTTGGGTTGAATAGTTGCATCATATTCAATAGGTTTTGCACACACTGCGGCAGCACAAACTATACGCCAACTTGGAAAAATGTTCCTTCGGCATGGACAGAGTAGATTACCTGGGCTACATCATTGATCAGCATGGTGTACATGTGAATCTATCCAAGATCCAAGTCATCCATGACTGGCCATCCCCAACAACACTCACTGAGCTTCAGAGCTTCTTAGGCCTTGCTAATTTCTACTACAGGTTCATGTTGGGATTTTTCCATATTGCATGGGCCCTCATCCAAATAAATAGGGGTGGTGGTAAGGATAAATTTGTGTGGGGCCGGTCCCAACAACAAGAGTTCGATGATTTGAAGCAACGCTTGTGCTCAGCCCCAGTAATTTCACTTCCAGACCTACAACATCCCTTTGCGAGTGAGAAATTTGCTTCAGACTATGTTGTGGGTGTCGTTCTCGCTCAGCACCGTCACCCCGTGGCCTATCATAGTGAGACATTGTCAGATACTATATTTAAGTACCCTACTTATGCCAAAGAAATGTACTCCATTATTCAAGCATGTCGCCAGTGGAGACATTACATTCTTGTGAAAGAGACAGTCATCCACACTGATCATAAGCCACTGCAGTTCATGTAGACATAGGGAAAATTGCAGAATGACCGCCATCAAAAGTGGTCCACATAATTGCAGAAATTCCACCTCAACATCAATTATAAAACATGAAGCACCAATCGTGTCATTGATTCCCTCAGCAGACTGCCAGTTGCGGCACTCACCATGGTGCTAGAATCTTGTGGCCATGAGACATCTGGATGGCCCCAACTCTATGAGACAAACCCTGACTTCGCCACCACCTACCAAATGTTGGGTGCAAATGCAGTTGTTGATAATTTCCATCTTCAGGATGGGTTGTTGTGTTGTTTGGGCCATATTTGTGTTCCATCAAGTGAGCGAGTGAACCTAATCTCAGAAGCCGACTACAGTCAGGTGGAAGGACACTTCATCATAAAAAAAGATAGTGGCGATGATACAGAAAGATTTATACTAGCCGAAACTTCGACAGGAGGTCAGCAAGTATATTAGGTCCTGAACTGTCGACGCTATTTCCAAACCGACCACTAAGAAACAGGGCCTATACACCCCTCTTCCTACTCCTAACAAGCCATGGGAATCCATATCAATGACTACATGTTGGGCCTCCCATATACCAAGCGAGGAAATGACTGTGTTTTTTTGGTTGTTGATCGCTTTTCTAACATGGCAATTCTGGTTGCCTGGAAGAAGAGAATCACATCATAGGTTACTGCCAAGCTCTTCTTTGAATGAGTCTCGGTACATTTTGGAATCCCACAAACCATTGTCTCAGATCGGGATAGTCAATTTCTTAGCACATTCTGGTCGAGCCTCTGGTCACTGCTGGACACCAAGCTCACCAAATCCATGACCTTCCACTCCTAAACAGATGGCCAAACCGAGGTTGTAAATTGCAAGATACCAGATATATAAAATATGCAGAACAGAAATAAAATTCTAGAAATGGAAGAATAACAATAAAATATCCAGCATAATCTCCACAATAACACATAAATGATATAAGAACATCAATAGAAATAGCACTTTGATTTCAAAAGCAATGTTCACTGGCCTCTTCAAGGGGGAAACCTCCAATCGAGCAGCGCTCTGTTACAATAATCTTCAAGCTAGGGTTTTCATACCCTCGACCGTTATTTATACTAAATATGTCTATTAAGAGAAGCATCTAGAGGAAGATCCTTCTAGAAGTGGAAGCTTCTATTAGGTCTTCTTACATCCACCTTATTCTATTTTATTGAAAGGCCTTATTAATATTGACCTTTATTACATTCGAATACATTAATCTACCTATGTGCGGGTTAGGACCTTAACATGTCCTCCCCCTTAAAAACAGCCTTGTCCTAAAGGCTTGAGATGTGGAAACTGCTGCAGAATGGTATCTGGTTCCCAAATGGCATCTGTTGGAGTCATATCTTTCCATTGTACTAGAACTTCCTTGATGGTTCTCTGACGCAAGCGACGCTCACCCTGGTCCAAAACGGCTTCTGGTTGTCGCCAAATGGATCCTTCTTCAGCTAACTCTGGAAGGTTGGTTTGAATTTGGCACCTAGTTCCAATCACCTTCTTCAAGCATGAAACATGAAAAACATGATGTAGCTTCGACTGAATCGGCAGAGCTAACTGATATGCGACTTGTCCCACACGCTTGAGAACTGTGTAAGGGCCATAAAATTTGGGTGCTAGTTTCTGACACTTCTTGGCCTTGAGGGAAGTTTGCTTATATGGTTGCAGTCATAGAAACACCTGATCCCCTTCTACAAATTGACGTTTGGAGCGACCTTGATCTACTTGCTGCTTCATTCTATTCTGTTCCATGACCAAGTTCTCTTTAAGGGTACGAAGGATATCCTCTCGGACTGTAAGTGTTTGGTCAACCGCCTGGACCTTCAAGGTACCCGATAAGTATGAGAGAACTGAAGGTGGCTTCTGTCCATATACCGCTTCAAAAGGATTCATGCGAGTGGCTGTATGGTATGTAGTGTTGTACCACCATTCAGCGAGGGGTAACCATTGAGCCCACTGGTGTTGTTTTTCAGAGGCAAAGAACCTCAGATATGTTTCCAAAAACTTGTTGGCAACTTTTGTTTGACCATCTGTCTGGGGATGATAAGATGAGCTGAGATGCAATTGTGTGCCTTGTAGCTTAAACAGTTCTTGCCAAAAATTGCCTGTGAAAGTTGTGTCTCGATTAGAAACAATAGAGTTCGGCATGCCATGAAGCTTGAAGACCTGGTCCATGAAAATTTGAGCCACCATGGATGCAGTAAATGGGTGGTGAAGAGCACAAAAATGAGCATACTTGGAAAGGTGATCCACCACCACCATTATGACTGATTTATTCCCCAATTTGGGTAAGCCTGTAATAAAGTCCATAGAGATATCCTTCCAAATAGCATGGGGAATCGAAAGCGGCTGGAGGGTGCCTGGAGATTTGACTGTTTCTCCCTTGTTGTGTTGACACACCTCACATTCAACAACAAACTTACAGATGTCCTGTTTCATACCATCCCAGAAAAAATAACGTTTGACTCAGTCATATGTTTTGGTGAACCCTGAGTGCCCCACTGTGGGTGTAGCATGAAGCTTAGAAAGTACCATGGATTTGAACTTGGATTGTTTACTTAAATACAAGCAGCCTTTGTATCAAAGTTCATCCTGGAGCCAGGAGTACCCTGGGGGAGCCTGAGCCTTGTTCTACAGTTGCTGAATCAGATGCGAACTTTTGGAATCTTGAAGCCATTCCTGGCACACAACTTGGAGCCAATCGGGTACAATGAAGGAAAGAGAAAAAATGGATCCTTCATCTTCATATTTCTGGGACAGTGCATCCACCACGACATTGTCTTTTCCCTTCTTGTAAATGATCTCATAAACATATCCAAAGAGCTTAGTTACCCATTTTTGTTGCTCTTGGGAGGAAATGCGTTGTTCCAGAAAGTACTTGAGGCTTTGATGGTCGGTCTTAATTTGGAATCGATGCCCTAAGAGATAAGGGTGCCATAATTCAACGGCATGCAGAATCGCCAAAATTTCTTTTTCATAAATGGGTTTGCCCAGATTCCTTTCAGACAGTTGCTTGCTAGTGAAGGCCAAAGCTCGACCCTCTTGCATAAGGACAACACCGATTCCTTTCCCTGAGGTGTCACATTCCAACACAAAGGTCTTTGTGAAGTCGGAAAGGGCCAAAACCGGAGTGGTGCACATGGTCGTCTTCAAGGTTTGAAAATCTTGAGCAACTGCTGGAGTCGAAGTGAAAGAGTTATTTTTGAGGAGAGCCGTCAGAGGTGTTGCAATATTTCTATAGTTCTTAACGAACTTGCAATAATACCTTGTGAGGCCCAAAAATCCACACAAGATTTTGAGAGTCTTTGGGTGTGGCCAATATTGCATAGCTTCAATCTTTTTTGGGTCCACCCTGATGCCATCCTTTCCCACCAGATGACCCAAGTATTCTACTTCTGAGGCACCAAAAGAACATTTGGACTGTTTCAGGAAAAGTTTGTGCTGAGAGAGTAGGCAGAGAACTTGATCCACATGAATAATATGGTCTGTCCAGTTTTTTCTATAGATGAGGATATCATCAAAGAAAACTAAGACAAAATGACAGAGAAAAGGGTGGAAGACATGGTTCATGAGACTTTGGAAGGTGGAGGGGGTGTTACACAAACCAAAGGCCATGCACAAAAACTCATAGTGGCCCTCAAGAGTGCGAAAGTCAGTCTTGGGAATGTTGTCCTCTTTCATACGTATCTGGTGATAGCCTGAGCGAAGGTCGAGTTTGGTAAAGAATTGGGCGCCACTCAATTCGTCCAGGAGGTCATCAATGACAGGAATGGGAAATTTGTCTTTGATGGTTAGTTTGTTGAGAGCACGGAAGCCAGGACACATTGTCCAAGAACCTTCTTTCTTGAGTACCATGACGACTAGAGATGAGTAAGGGCTCATACTAGGAAGAATGATGCCAGCAGTAAGGAGTTCCTGGACCATTTTTTCAATTTCATTTTTTTGTGCAAAGGGGTGGCGATATGGACGGATATTGGGGGGAAGGCTTCCCGGGACAAGGGGAATGGAATGATCATGAACACCACAGGAAGGAGGGAGTCCTTGGGGAGTGGAAAATACCATTTGATGTTTAGAAAGGAGGGCTTGGAGGTCTTGGGGTACTGGGGGTGTCTCTGTGGCTTGTATGGCATGGAATTGGGCAATGACACCAGAATGACCTTTTTTGAGTAGTTTTTCCATGCGATGAGAACTGATGACCTCAGGTGAACCAACAGTGATGCCTTGGAATTTATATTGGTGGCCTCCTTGGTTGAATTGCATGGTTAAGTTCTAAAAATCCATGAGAATGGGACACAAATTCTTTAGCCAGTCTACACCCAACATAATGTCACAACCGCCCATCTCAATAGCAAACATATCGGATTTTAGGTGCCGGTCACCAATTTGGAGACGCACATTTTCACAGTGACCGCCACATTTCATAGAACCACCTTTGGCAATCATGATTTGGAAATTGTTGACAACATGGATGTAGCAATGGGTTTCTTGGGCAATGTGATGATGAATAAAATTGTGGGTGCTGCCACTATCAACCAGAATGATGACAATTCGGTGCTTAATGTAACCAATTAACTTGAGGGTTTGGGGGGCAGAGAAGCTGTTGAGAGCATTGAGGGAAATGATTGGTTCCACTTTGGGAGGGTTAGAGGGAGGGTTTATGTCAGTGATTTGTGGTGACTCTGGCACAAAGGGAGTGTCAACATCCTCTTCTGGAACATCCTCAGAGATGGCCATAAAAATCTTTTGTTCCTTACATTTGTGGCCTAGAAAATATTTGTCATCACAATTATAACAGAGGCCTTTGAGTTGGCATTCAACCATTTCAGTCTTGGTCAATTTTTGGATCTTTAATGGGGCAGAGGGAGTAGTGGGGTTTACTGGTTTAGGGCGAGGAATAAAGGAAGGCTTACGGTTTTGAGAGGAAACAATTTGTTGTGCTTATTTAGATTTTTTAGTAGCGTCCACCCAAGTCATAGGTTGATCCATGAGGACATGGGCCCAAATCTCCTCCTTGAGGCCACTGATAAAACACTCTCGAAAGAAAGCATCAGTCATGCCCTCTGTTCAAAAATCTAGGCGCTCAAATGCAGCTATGAAGTCTTCTACTGTGCCTGATCGTTTCAATTTTTTCAAACGGCCCAAATGGTTGGTGTCAGTGTCAAATCGTTCATAAAGCTTAGTCACAAATTGGGTCCAAGTAATATACCCTTGACAAGAAGTTTTTCTCCATTGCCACCACTGCCAACATTCTTGATCTAGATGGAGAACACCATACCGGAGTTTGGCCAAGTCGTCCGTAATGTTGTAGAGAGAGAAGTAATGTTCCATTTGGGTGACCCAACTAGTGGGGTCCGAGCCATCAAATCTTGTTACATCCACCTGCAGAAGGTGTATGTCCCGTTGAAAGTGATGGGGTTGAAAGGAATGGGAAGAAGTTTCACCTTTAGTCTTTGTATGTGCATCAGGAAAAGATTCATTGGTAGGGATCTTGAGTTTGGTGCAGAGTGATGCAAAGACAGATTCAAGCTGGGTGGTCAGTTCATGTTTGACTTTCGCCATTGTGGACTACACGGCTACATTTACAAATGCATTTATGGTGGTATTGATGGATGTATCACGAGAGGCAATAGTAGCACTGAGTTGTTGCACTTCTTGTTGGGTCTCGAGGAAACTAGATTGCAAGGTGTTGAAGTGAGACTCCAGTTCTTGGCTATGGGTATGGGCCATGAGGATGGGTGAACTGAAAAGGGAGCGGGCGAGGTCTGGAATTTTTGCAAAAAAATGATATGGATGAATGTGATAAGGGAG
>ML786872.1:506158-544609 GCA_009831015.1 Picea engelmannii | reverse complement strand
ATTAAGAGAAGCATCTAGAGGAAGATCCTTCTAGAAGCAGAAGCTTCTATTAGGTCTTCTTACATCTTCCTTATTCTATTTTATTGAAAGGCCTTATTAATATTGACCTTTATTACATCCAAATACATTGATCTACCTATGTGCGAGTTAGGAACTTAACATAAATCGAATGATTGTGCATATACTTCACATGTATAATTGAAAGCACCCTCACACATGGGATGAGAGCCTTCCCTACGTCACACAAAGCTACAACTAAGCCCTGCATAGCTCAACCGGCCATAGACCCTTACAAGTGAGGTTGGGATTCTAGCCACTGGGTCCCATAGATTTTGCACTTCCCCTTGTGGTCACCTCGAACGACTCATATCCTTCTCCAACTGAAGCTGACAAAGCCACCCGGTTCATTGAGTGAATCCAACGCATCCACCAATAGGTTTAGGATATCCTACAGAAGTCCAATGACAAGTAAAAACAATGCCATGATCAACATCGGGTGCCACATAAGTTTCAGGTGGGCGACAAAGTTTGGTTGCACTTGCAAAAAGAATTCCTTATAGGACCCCATCTAAAGCCTCGCCCACTCTGTTATGGTTCGTACATTATCACCAAGTCTGTGGGGGATAATTATTTTTATCTCAACATTCCTCCTTTCCTTGGCCTGCACCCAATGTTTAACATGGATCTCCTTCGCCCTTATTTCCCACCATTATTGGAAACCTCAAAAGTAGCAGAACAACTGACACCAATAGAGCTACTGCATACAACAGGAATCCAATGATCATATTCTAGATAGACAGATCAAGGGTACTCGACAATAAATGATCCAACTTTATCGAGTCGTCAAAGCAGGGCAACTCCTGTACCAAGGCAAGTGGCTCACCCGGGGCCAAATTCCGCAAAAATTTCCTCATTTGATGGGGGAACTCAATGCAATGGAGACCATTAATTCCTAAGGAGGGAGGATTGATCCATATGGATATCAGTGGCCACCCACCGTTTCCAACTGGCTCAAAACAATTTTCTGACAATTTTGGCAATTTACTATTTTTAGCAGTTTTAACTTCTAGGGCCATTTTGAGGGCCTAAATGAAGGTTTTTTGGGATCAAGCTCCTTAATGATAAAAAAATTCATGATTGAGCCTCCAAAATGAATCTCCTCAGTGATACCTTTCCAACATGCTATCACACGCCTAAAACGGAGATCGTATGCAAAATTTACGACCCTGGGAAGTTGATGTACTAACTTACCCAAACGGGGCCCACATGACTTTTGGCGCTTCATCTCCTAGGGTTAGGTTTTTGGATGTCTAGGGTTTTAGGAATTCTTTATTATTGTAAAAAGGACTTCAGGACCTCATTGTAACCTTCTTCTTTCAAATGCGCATTGTCATCACATCTCTTCTCAGAGATAAGCCGCCACCATTCCAGCAAGCTTGTTTTCACTGCATTTTATAGTTTCAACTTATTTCGTTATTGAATAGAAAACCAGCTTTACTGTATATCTGTTATTTTGTGTTAAGAACCTGTTAATAATTTGTATTCATTTCATTCTTCTCATAAAATCCAGATCAGTAGTATCATAGTGGTTTTCTCCTTGTTGTCTTAATGCATGTCCCCAACGAGGTCGGAGTACAAAGAGTTGGGTCTCGAGCTTTTTTCTCTTGAGGAAAGAAGCTCTCGCATGCCCAAGCGACCTCCCATGGCAGGAGAAAATAAATATGATGGGACAAGATATCCTTTCAAACTATTGATTGAGGAATCCCTCACGTAACATAGGAATGAGATGATGGATAGTTTCGCAGAAATCCTTTGGCGACTACCAACAGGAAACACATCTTCTTCGAATGGAGGCGTTGCCCCCTTCAAGGTACAAATAAAATTTTGTATTTATATAATTGAAGTTTAAATAGATGGCGATGTTGTAGACAAGTGGTTGAATCTACTGGAAGATTATTTTTCTGTCCATAACTTTGCAAATAGAGAAAAGATTACTTTTGCGCTCGTCAAAGCCATTCCCCATGTCAAAGAGTGGTGGGAAACTTTATGTGAGAAAAATGAAACAGAGGAAACCTCATTAGTTTCATTCATGGTCACCTGGGAATCCTTTAGGGATTATATTAAGGAACAATACTACCCTGTCGAAAGTTATGATGACCTGTATACCAAATGGACCACACTGCGGCAAGAAAGAGACCCACAATGCCTGAGTTCACAAATATGTTCCATACCTTGCACACCAAGTTGGGTATCAAAGATTCAGAGTGACATCTGGTGCTCAAGTATCATGGTTCTCTGCATAGATAAATTTAGACCAAAATGGAATTTTTGGACATCTCATCCTTGGGTGCGGCCTACCGATATGCCGTCAAAATTGAGCAGAAGCTCAAACAAAATATGCGGAAATTTGGGCTTGGGAACCCCTCACATTAAAAGCCAAGAAAGGGTGGCCCAAAACCACCAAACAAAGGAGAAAGAAAATATGGACAATATCAAGACAACCATTCCACGCTGCAAGCAAAGGACACTAGAAAGAGAAAGAAATATACTGGGAAGTGGTGCGACTTCCATAAGAGCCCTTGGCATAACACTGTTGATTGCCGCTCAAAGTAGTTGTTGGTGGCCGAAGTGAAAGCATCTGAATCAGATGTGGATTCTAACTTTGAGAAAAAACCAAAAAGGGGAAGACAGATCATTGACATGGAACCCAGTGCCACCGTTGCTACCACCAAGCTCCATCTTGGTGAACCAGATGAGCCAAAAGAAGGAGAGTGCCTCTTCCATTCATAGATGTGGGTAAAAGGCACCCTGCTGCACTTCATCATTGATAGAAGTAGCCAGAAGAATCTCATCTCAGAAGAGGTCATCAAGCAGCTAGCCCTACCAACAATGTCGCACCCACAACCCTACACCATTGGATGGCTCTGCCAAGCAAGCAATCTCTGTGTCAGCGAACGGTGCCAACTTTCGTACGAAATCAAGCCCTTGAAAGACAAGGTATTGTGTGATGTTTCTCCTCTCGAAGTTTGTGATGTTATTTTGGGCCAACCTTATTTATGGAAACGTCATGTTGTATATGAGTCTAGGCATCGTATTGTTATTATTACTTTTAACAGGAAATTGTATAGGATACCCGAGGTAGTCCCACCTAGTGTTATTTCCTTGATCTCTACTAAGCAATGCAGGAAGGTCATCTCTCATATGGGGAAGTTTGTATTCTTCATGATTCACTCTTAGGATAATCAAAAGATCACAACCACATTGAGGGTCTCTGCGGCCAACCTCTCCACACAATAGAAGTAAGTAGATAAGGTCATGTAAGAATACTCAGATATATTCTACTCACCTACAGGGGTACCTCTGCACTGCCAGGTCAAGCACCCCATCAATCTGACCCTTGGTGCACCACTGCCCAATGGTATAGTTTATCGTCTTTCTTTGTTAGAGAATGAGGATATCAAGTGACAGATCCAAGAACTACTGCACAAGGGGCACATCCACCCTAGCTCATCACCTTGCAGGAGCCCAATCGTGCTGGTACAAAATAAAGATGGAACCTAGCGACTCTGTATTGATTACCGAGATTTGAATAAAATCACAGTCAGAAATCGGTACCCGATTCCCCGAATCAATGACCTCCTTGATCAAATCATGGGGGCCAAATACTTTAGTAAGATTGATCTGAATTCTAGCTACCACCAGGTCCTGATAGAACATATAGATGTATGGAATACCACCTTCAATTCAAAGGAATGCCTTTTTGAATGGTTCGTCATGCCCTTTGGGTTGACAAATGCTCCAGCAACTTTCATGAGGATGATGGATGATATCCTGTGACCATTCACCAGTACTTTTGTAGTGGTGTATCTAGATGACATTCTAATTTACAACAAGAATTGGGCTGAACACTTGCAACATATTCAACAGGTTCTATAAACCCTACGACAACACAAGCTATATGCCAACTTGGAAAAACGATCCTTCGGCATGGACAGGGTCCATTACCTATGCTACATCAATGATCAACATGGTGTACATGTGGATCCAACCAATATCCAAGTCATCCATGACTGGCCAGCCCCAACAACACTCACTGAGCTTCGGAGCTTCTTGGGGCTTGCCAATTTCTACCGCAGGTTCGTGCTGGGATTCTCCCATATTGCATGGGCCCTCAGCCAAATAAACAAGGGTGGTGGTAAGGAGAAATTTGCATGGGGCCGGTCCCAACAACAAGCATTCGATCTTTTGAAAAAATGCTTGTGCTCATCCCCAGTACTTTCACTACCAGACCTGCAACATCCCTTTGAGATCGAGACAGATGCTTCAGACTATGTTGTGGGTTCCTTTCTCACTTAGCATGGCCACCCCATGGCCTATCATAGTGAGACACTGTCAGATACTGTCCATAAGTACCCTACTTACGACAAAGAAATGTACTCCATTGTGAAAGCATGTCACCAGTGGAGACATTACATTCTTGGTAAGGAGACAGTCATCCACACTAATCATAAGCCACTATAGTTCATGCAGACACAAGGAAAATTGTAGAATGAACTCCATCAAAAGTGGTCCACATACTTGCAGCATTCCACCTCAACATCAAGTATAAAACAGGAAGCACCAATCACATTGTTGATTTCCTCAGTAGACCACCAATCGCGGCACTCACCATGGTGCTAGACTCTTATGGCCATGAGACATCTGAATGGCCCCAACTCTATGAGATATTCCCTAACTTCGCCACCACCTACCAAATGTTGGGTGTAAACGCAGTTGTTGATAATTTCCATCTTCAGGATGGGTTTTTGTGTCATTTGGGCCATATATATGTTCCATCAAGTGATCGAGCGATACTGATCTGGGAAGACCGCTACAGTTAGGTGGTAGGACACTTAGACGTTGAAACGACAGTGGCGATGTTACATAAACATTTCTACTGGATGAAATTTCGATGGGAGGTCAATAGGTATATTAGGTCCTGTACTTCCTGCGCTATTCCCAAACCGACCACTAAGAAACATGGCTTGTACTACCTGTGATATTTCTGAACCAACCACTAAGAAACAGGGCCTGTAGACCCCTCTTCCTACTCCTGATAGGCCATGGGAATCCATCTCAATGGACTACATGTCGGGCCTCCCATCCACCAAGTGGGGAAATGAATGTGTTTTTGTGGTTGTTGATCACTTTTCTAAGATGGCGATTCTGGTTTCCTGCAAGAAGAGCATCACAGTAGAGGCCACTGCCAAGCTCTTCTTTGAATGAGTCTAGGTACATTTTGGAATCCCACAAACCATTGTCTCAGATCGGGATATTCAATTTCTCAGCACATTCTAGTCGAGCCTCTGGTCACTGCTGGACACCAAGCTCACCAAATCCATGACCTTCCACCCGCAGACAGATGGCCAAACCGAGGCTGTAAATCAAATGATTGTGTGTATCCTTTGCATGTATAATTCAAATCACCCTCACACATGGGATGAGAGCCTTACCTATCTCCAGAATAGCTACAAACGTGCCCTACATAGCTCAACTAGCCATAGCCCCTTTCAAGTGGGGTTGGGATTCCAGCCATTGGGTCCCATAGATGTTTTACTTCCCCTTGCGATCACCTTGACCGACTCATCTCCTGCTCCAACTGAAGATGAAAAATCCACCCGGTTCATTGAGTGGATACAACACATTTTCCAACAAGTTCAAGATATTTTATAGAAGTCCAATGACAAGTACAAACATCGCCATGATCAACATCGGGTGCCACATAAGTTTTAGGTGGGTGAAAAATTTTGGTTGCACCTATAGAAAGAATAACTTACAAGACCCCATAGGAATATTATCCCACTTCGTTATGGGTCGTACACTATCACCAAGGCTGTGGGAGATAATTCTTTTGAGCTCAATATTCCTCCTTTCCTTGGCCTGCACCCAGTGTTCAATGTGGATCTCCTTCACCCTTATTTCCCACAATTATTGGACACCTCAGAAGTAGCAAAACGACTGACACCAATAGAGATCAACCCTGATTGCATACAAAAGGCATCCATTGATAAAATTGTGGACAGACAGATCAAGGGTACTCGACAACAGAGGATCCAGTTTTATCGAGTCATCAAAGCAAGGCATCTCCTGCACCAAGGCAAGTGGCTCACCTAGGGCCAAATTCAGTAGAAATTTCCTCATTTGATGGGGGACCTCAATGTAATGGACACCATTGCTTCCTAAGGAGGGAGGATTTATCCATATGGATATCGGTGGCCACCCACCTTTTCCAACTGGCTCAAAACAATTTTCTGACAATTTTGGCAATTTACTATTTTTAGCAGTGTTAACTTCTGGGGCCATTTTGAGGGTCTAAATGAAGGATTTTCGATATCAATATCCTCAATTATATTTAAAGGAATGATTGAGCCTTCAAAATGAATCACCTTGATGATACCTTTCCAACGGGCTATCACAGTCCTAAAACGGATATAGTATACAAAAGTTACGACCCTGGGAAGTTGATGTACTAACTTACCCAAACGAGGCCCACATGACTTTTGGCGCTTCATCTCTTAGGGTTAGGTTTTTGGATGTCTAGGGTTTTTGGAATTCTTGATTATTGTAAAAAGGTCTTCAGGCCCTTATTTTAACCTTATTTTTGTGAATGTGCACTACCTTCACATCTCTTCTTAGAGATAAGTCGCCACCATTCCAGCAAGCTTATTTCCGCTGCATTTTACAGTTTCAACTTATTTCGTTATTGAATAGAAAACTAGTTTTACTGTATCTCTGTTATTTTGTGTTAAGCACCTATTAATAATATGTATTCATTTCATTCTTCTCATAAATTCTGGATCACTAGCACAAAGAAAAAGAATAAAAAGGAGGAAGTAGAGAAGATAGAAACTGATGAGGAGGAAAACACATCAGAGGAAAGTAGACTTGATTCACCTGTAGGAAGAGGAGGAGATGAAGTGAACTAATAAGAAGGAGGGAAAGAAGGAGAAAATAAATACAAAGGAGAATTTACACCACTAAAGGATCCCCCTACTGAGGCCAAAACATAAAATAAAAGGAAGGTTTCCCACAGAAACCCTCAGCATGGAAGAAGACCCGATCCAATAAGCCTCAGTCAAATAATGTGCTCACAGTGGATGATGTCGATCTCATCATAGTAGCCATGGAGGATGCCTAAGAGGATATCCTACAGAGACATTAAGAAAATAAAGAAAAATTGTATGACATAATAGAGAAGGAGCTTAAGAACATACAACAAGATATCCATTTGAGTCACATAGTACCTATTGAGTCCTCTTCAACAGAAATTGTAGTATTGGGGGATGAGCCCATCCAATTATGAATATTAGAAGATGCAATAGAGGCTTGACTTTTTCAAGTCCAAGAAGAAAAGGAGCAGGCTAAAGAAGCCATGAAGCAAGAAAAGGATGAGGTCTTAGATGAACTTCAAGTTGCGCAACAAGAGAAATATTAAATTAGGGTGATGTTCTAGGAGGACAAAGCGAGGATATAGAAAGAAAAAGACTAGCTGCTCACAGAGAAGACTGTGGTTAAAGAGGTAGTGACTAAAGAACTTACCTATTTGTCAGGCTTGGAATAGAAGGAAGAATATTCAACCAATATGCAAGTGGGGAAGCTCACCGAAGCCATTCAACAGCTTCAAGCAAAAGTAATGGAGCTAGAAATCGAAGCAGTACCTATCACTTCGCAAGAAGTGCACGATCAGAGGGAAGAAATAGTCAAAATCATAGTAGAAATAATCATGGAACTCACCTAAGAGTGTAAACAACTGAATGATCAGAGTGCACAAACCTTGAGCACCTTGCAGAAGATCCATAGTTGAAGAAACTAGAATCACAACTCCACGAGGCGAAGCAGCAGGCATCCACCGTGAAAGCGAAGATGAAGTTTCTTACTGCAGATGAGAAAATGAAGCGATCATAGGAAAAATGTGTAGTCCAACAGTAGGTTATTTCCATCCAAATAAAATTCATGGAGGTGACACAGAGACTCCAGCTAGTGCAGGATGAAGCCTGTATGCTTTTTGAATAGATTGAAGGCCAAGGCTCACAGCTAGACCAAGTAGTTGTGATGGTGGAACAACGCCTGGAAGGGCCTATTACAGAGAAAGTAATTCAATATTTCACCAAGAAGGAGGTTCTAGAGAAGCATCAAGTTGAGGCAGCTCGATCTAAGCTCGAGGCCTTTGAAGCAACACTGCCCAGATCTGAGTGACTCAGGATGAGTCACAGGTGAGTGTTGGGGGCCTGTTGGTCCTTGACCAAGTTTTAAGGAAACATTGGTCGTTTTTTACCACTTTTGGGACTTCAACAGGATAGTCAAAGATGGAGAGCCTAAGTGAAGTGGAGATTGTGGGATCTCACTTGTTTTGTGGACTTAACAAGGGGTTCATTAGGGTTTTTGGAGGTCAACCCATGAGTTTACCCATGATTAGGCCTTGTTGTAATTGTATAAATAAGTAATAGCTAAGCAATGTAGATGGTGATTGTCTTAGTGCATGACTACTAATAGGGTTGGATATGTGAAAAGAACATGTTTGGCTTAGTGTAAGAGATTTTAATTTTCTTTGTGCAATCTGGTTGTGTAAAGTAATGCTTTGTGCGAACAGACCGTGTAGGAGTTGTCTATGTTCCTTAACCTAGTTTTGGGAAGGAGGATCTAGTGCGCAGCTCATAGATCTCCTATCCTCTATGGAGTTAGGCTATGTGTCTCTGTGCACAAGAGCAGATGAATGTACGAATATTGGAGACTAATAAAGAAAAAGAATAAGAAGTTGGTGGATGTAGCCCCACATTGGGGTGAACCACATATATCCTGTGTCTTGATATGCTTTGTGTGATGTTGTTTATGTGATTATTTTCTTAGTGATGTTGATGTTATGTATAATTAATGCATTTGATGTTGTAGCTTAGTGCTTAATGATGTGAATGAATTCTTGCTCTGAGCTAATGCTATGTGCTAAGTGATGGGAAGTGTTAGATCTTGATTATTACTGTGTTGATCTGTAATAAGGGTCAATCTGCGATGTACATGAGAATCATAACCTAATGAATATGGTTTGGCTAAGTTCTTTGTTAAGTATTGTAATCACATATATGTGTCCTAGCTTGGTTGTATACACATGAGTCCTACGACCCCCTCTACCTATACCTTGGGTGAGACTTCATCTGCTTCACAGGTGTTGCCAAAAGGGCCAGTAGTTAGGGTTTTGTCGATGTGCTATTAAATAATTGAACCCTGGGTTTTTCCTCTGTACCAACATCCTCTATGGTTGGAATATGGCATGCCCACCAATCAAAAAACGTATCGTCGAAGGCCTCTATGTTCCTTCATCCACTCTGTTGTGGCAGCAATTCCTCCCACCTACACACTAGCGGGAAGGAGGCCAAATGCCCCTGTATTGTCTCTCGTGGAATCATGCTGGCTACCCTCTCGAAGAAGAATGAGCACAAAATGGTACCAAACTCGAATTGTTTGTTACTTCACCCATGACACTCTGTCAAATGTATCTTCATGCAATCAAGCATGGTCATGCTCTAGTCGAAAATTCGTGCATTTAAGCACTACACTTCACAATACATGTGCACTCGGGAGGCCTGATGTAAGGCCACGGATCCAGTGATCTATCCAATGAGTAAAACTATCACTTTCAATGATAGGTTGGTGATTTTGTGGAATGGCACCTAAGAACCTAGTTTCTCAGTATCAGCCTCGCAATGTAGTTCGATCAACTCGACGATGTTATGAGGCCCTGGGGGAAATGAACTCGAGTTGAATAGTTCCCCTCTCCTCGAGAGCCAGTCAAAAAGTAAATTTCCTCGGTCGTTGGAGTCAATGACTGCCCCTCGAGCATAAACGCCTCTATGTTGGGGTTCTAATAGTACACCAAGGCATTCAACAACATGGGTTATGCCCTCATGAGTGGGCACCAGAAGAACTTCCATAACCCACATTGTTTCAATGAGGCAATAGTAGAAGGGTCCTCTTCGACCAAAATATCAATGTCTCCATGCTCCCTCTCTCTCCAGTGGACATACATCCTGTCAAATGACAAATTCATGAAGGGAGTTGGCTCTTGTATTTTCATTTTTTCTATGTTATTGAGGGTGTATGCAGGTTGTCTTGGAAACAGTTGTGTATGCATGTGGAAATATTGTTTTCTACCCATGGGCATATGTGGGTTGTACTTAGACAACCCGCATACATGTAGGGATGCCCCTTTTTAGGAGGGCACACCCCCAAAAAACTAAAATAAAATCACAAATGAAGTATGGAAATGAGAGAGGGGTTGATTTGTACTTATTTGGTTTGAGTAGAAGGTCGTTTCATCCTTTGAAGATCCCAGAATAAACTCTTTTAGAAAAAGGGTCTTTTTAGTTTTTTGGTTAATTCTCAACTTGCAATGGTGAAAATGACATGTCAGCTTCTATTTATAGACTTTTTTGGCTCTTTTTGCCCCTTTTTTGGACACTTTTGTCAGTTGTTTCTGGCTTGACAATCATTTAATGTGGTTCTTGAGTTTCTCACTGGATGTTACGATAGAATTCACTTTTTGTTTGGAATACCTTTTTGGAGATGGGTCATTTTTAAAGGTCCTTTGGTAAAATTCATTTTTCCAACTTTTTTCATTTAAGTTGGGTTTCCACCTCCACTTTCTGCATCTCGTTGTCTTTTCTTCTTTGCCATAAGATCGAACACACTGAATTGTGACACAAAACCATCATTGCTACTTTAGAAGTGTCTTGATTAGGTGGTAGAGACTACATTTACATGGATTCCCTAGGTATCCTTATGGAATTTTGGCATCCATGTCGTTGTTAATGACTTTAGGCTTGGGAGTCCTTGTTAGTCTTGTCTTGATTATGAGTTTGAGCCTCATATGTCTGATGTGTCATCACTCTTGACCTCACCCTCAGGACTCCCAAAAAATGAATCTTCCTTAAGCCCTTTTTAGACTCTCTAAACATGAAAATATTACCGAGCGATCTTGTTGTCCTTCACGCTTGCCAAATTAAAACTTGAAGGAACGTCTATCTGGTGGTATTTTACCCCTTTTTCAGTCCAAATGGTCAATTGTACAAACAAAGGTATACTCTAGGAACATTGGTTTGCTAGAAGAGTATTCTCAGGTATAAGGTTAACCCTTTTTCGGGCCCAAGGGACTAAATTTATGAAAAAGGAACCCTCACGGAGTCCATAGTTAATCTCTTTTCAGACTCCCTAAAATTGAAAAGATTGTCGAGTGACCTTGTTCCTTCACACTCGTTAATTGTTCTAGAAGAACATACTATATGAAGTCCATAGTTAATCTCTTTTCAGACTTCATAAAATTGAAAAGATCGCCGAGTGACCTTGTTCTTTCACATTCGTTATATTTCTCCAGAAGAACACACCATACGGAGTCCATAGTTAATCTCTTTTCAGACTCCTTAAAATTGAGAATATTGTTGAGTGATCATGTCTATGTCACACTCATTAAAATGGTTCTGAATAGACGTCTTTTAGGTGTTAGTTTATCCCTTTCTTGAGTCGACTAGACTATTTTTGAAAAATGTACCCCAGTGGAGTCTTCTTTTTACATTTTTTAGACACTCTAAACATGAAAAACCATTGAGCTTACCTTCTCTGGGCTCGTGAAAAATACATTGAAGGGGGTTTCATCATGTCCTGCTACTCACATTTTCACATCTCTGTCTATGGCCTAATGTTGGCTCCATGTTTCTCTCAACTAAACCTTTGAAGCATGACTTATGTGCAAGCCTTGTAGCACTTTTCCTTTACGACCGGACACCTTGAGCCATGGAGGAATTTTCCCAGAGTGACATTTCCTTGCACATGTCTCCTTGCTATGAGCATTAGTATGTTCCTTGCGCTTCGAACTAGTATGATTGTGACACTCATTCCTCATTTGTAAAGTAGCATCCTTTTATTCTTTTTCAATCTCAAAAAGAGTTCGAGAAATATATTTTATTTTCTAGCAGCAAAATGAGTCACCCTTGGAAAAAGCACATCCTTCCGTTTGTTCTTCAAGATTTGGTATTTAATATGACGTTGGGAATTTTTTCTCTTTCATTCTATAAAAAAATTTAATGTGAAAATGGTGAGATGATCTGTAATTAACATAGCTTAGAAAGCATCATCAAAAGAATGTATCCTCCCTTGAATTTTGGTCGTATTTACTTCACCTTCCCTTTGAAATTATTCTTAGATATACTTTGGTTACCTTAGTCACCTATAGATATTCAATATGCTCAAGTGTGATTCAAATGAGAGATTATTTCCTCTTATTTTTACTTTCATGTAGATTCCTCAAGGGGTTACCTTTTAACCATCTTAACCCACTTTCCTTATTTTAGGGTTAACGCAATTCTAATTTCTCCATTAACTTTATTATTTAAATAATTTATTTTGTATTCAATTTGAATTATAGTACACTCATCACTTCACTTTATTATTTACCTTCTAAAATCTCTTAAACCACTTTGACTACTTTGACCTTTTAGGGCTTCTAGATGACTCATGAGGGTTATCCAACTTCACATGGCCATAACTCTCTAACTGTGAGGAGTTTTGTGATGTTCCACATACCACTGGAAATGAAATGACATGTACTATCCATATAGAATAGTATTTCCTGCAAATATATAAAAAATTATACCATTATCCATCAAACAAACCTAGGTCAATTACCCAAACCTGGGTTCTCCAACTTCTCATGGCCATAACTCTCTAACCGTGAGGAGTTATGTTACGTTATGTTATCACATGAACTTTTCAGAGTCTTGTGGGTTTGTGGTTTCTACCTAAGTCTATAATTTTTCCCCGTCTCTCTCCTTTTCGCGGACCAAATCTTAAGTTTTTCCCCCTTTGTCTTGTAAATATTTCTTTGGTTTCCCTCATTCGTTTGAGTGATCTATTTTTCTTTGTTGTCTTACCTAATAAGTCTCGGTCCTAATATTTTATATTTTCTTTAAGGTTGATCACTTTCCTCTTTGTCTCATTCACTCATACTTTGTCCCTACGAGCCCCCAACCAGTCGTCCAAGTCTTTGTTTATATAGGCCGTAGTCGCGAGCTCAAGATACAACACTTAGAGAGACCCATTCCAGAATTGAATCAAGAAAATAGGACAGTTCAACCTCCAATAGTTGGGATTCCATGTGGATTTTATATCAGTGGTTCACGGGTGTTCGGAATTTGAAAGTTTCTTAAAGATTAGAACTAGAGAAAAAGCCCAAGATCAAAGATTAAATCTGGGCCATGGATCTTATTGGGATAGATCAACGATGGAATATTTTCGTGAGAATCAGGATTTTGAAATGTTGTTAAAGTTTTTTCATCAAAGGTATGAAGTCCTGAAACCCGAATTTAGCATGGGTCATCCAATCTAGCAGGACACGTGGCGCCAAATTTGAGCTGCGGAAAACGTCATTTTGGGAGAATTGAAGTGAGGGATGCACAATTTTCTTGAGTCCCAAAGGCCCGAAGTCTAGAAGTCCCAAAGTCTCGAAGATACGAGGTGTCGAAGTGCTGGAGTCTCAAAGCACCTTTGGAGCTAAGCCCAGGGTCATAGCCCGAGGTCACGTGAAAGGAGGGCTTAGGAAAAGAGGCCAGTGCCCATTGCATAAAGATGGTCATTTCAAATGTTTGAAGAAGCAATCATAGACGTTGATTGTGAAGAAGATCTGACCATCAGTCTAATAATCTATTTATCCAATCGGGAATCGGGAAGTCTATAGTCAAGCAATGTAAATATCTCAGAAAAGAGAAGTCTCAAAGTGCCTTTAGAGATGAGCATCGGGTCATGGCACGAGGTCGCATGCAGGAAATGCAGTGGAGAAAAATACAACACTAGAAACCTTGGGAGCGCAAAGGAAAGGGTTCAAATTTCACGAGATCTACATCAAAGAACGAAAAACATTTGTGTTAGTCACAGTGTGAGATTATCATGGTTTCAAGGTGCTGGGTTGACTCGAAGAGCCATTAGCAACACATGGTAGATACCTGGGCCTTAAGCCTTGTCTTGATCCCGATGAAGATAGTTAATGAAGAAAGGAGTGGTGGTTGAAACCTCGGATCACTCCATAAATGGAAGGTATGGAAGGTCCATTCATGGGGATTGAACCGTCAACCCGTGGTACTCCTATGAGCATATTTTCCTGCAAAACCCATGATGATCTGAGTTCACGTATGACAAAATAATGCCTACATAGTTTGACAGAGAAGACACCGACGAAAAGCCTTGAATGCAGGGGCTCGATCATGCTCCTGATAGAGGTGAATTGTTCTGATTATAAAGAGTTATTTTTGATATTTTGTTATGGTCATCAACTGGTTGAGCAAAGATCCCTATTTTGTAATGTTTTGATGCCAGAATTGTTCTTTGGTTATGTATCAAACTTGAGACTTTCATGTTAATAGAAGTTAGCTTCTTTTCATCTCTCTTTAAAAATTGTTCTAAAACACTCGGGCATGGAGGATCCAATCGAGGGTTGTTATGTTGTTGTAATGTAGGTTTGATTACAGTGGTATCGTGACCAATTTTAGTCAGCTCCCTTGTTATCTTTTTCCCTCATACACTGAATGGCTCGGGCATGGAGGATCCAGTTGATTTTTTGTAGCTGCATTGTGATGTAGGCTTGATCATTGTGCTGTTGTGACTGTGTTGTTTGGACATATTTCAGTTTTTAAATCTTGAGCTTAAGAGTGATATTGAGTCTACATTTTTATTCTCCAAGTTGCTTGAAATCCTTATGCCCATAGCAATCTTGTTCACCTTTCTCACTAAGTCTTCCCTCTGCTCACAATTAAACTCAATTCACTGACTAAAGTTAATGTGGCCCTCAATTCCCTATGCATTTCTAGTCCATTTATGTGTTGAACACCATTCATATCTTTAGTTCTGTCCATTGACCTCCACTAATATAAAACCAACATCCACCAAAAACTCTGATGGGTACTGGGCTTATCCTCCTGCAATCTGTGGGTGACTTTCAGTGCTAACATGTTCCACATACCACCGGAAATGGAATGACATTTACGATCCATATAGAATATTATTACCTTCAAATATATTAAAACTCATACCATTATACATGAAAAAACCTTGGGTCCATTACCCAAACCTTTGTGCTACCAAATTTCGCTACCGAAATTTCTCCAAGGGTTTACATCAATCACTAATGGTTGACATCAATCTAAAATATCACTCTCCAATGGATGACATCAATGAAAACCAACAATCCATATCAATTGCCCATCAACCTAAGCCAACTAGCTGGCAATATCCCCCTTTGGCATTGATAGCAACACCAACATTAATGGCAACACTTAGTCATGATAACATTCATGCTTATACTCCTCATCAATGTTTCTATCTCTCCCCCTTTGACATCAATGGAAAATGGTATCTCCCTTTGGGGATGCTCCCCCTGACTGAACTCTCATTGGGGTTTCTCCCCCTGTCTATATGCCTTTTATTTTTCTTTGTGTTTATAATCCTTTGATTACTCTCTCTCCCTTCATATGAATAATATATCCCCCTTTGACAAAGGGTATCACTCTGAATTAATATCACTCATTATTCCCTTGTGACAATCGATCCCCTTGGAAACATGCCTCTATGATCTCTCTCCAAGTATTTACCTTTGCATCTGATAAATCTTCCCCCCTTTGCCATCAATGGAAAAGGTATATTTCCATCGAGTGCTTCTCCCCCTAACAGAACTCTTCCTGGAACTGATCTCCCAAACTGAATTTTCCTATTTGTGGTGCTTCCTCATGTACATATAAGAAATATAAGATAATCATTAAAAATCATTCATTTTGGAGTGGAAATTACTTCTATTCTTTGGTGAATATACTCAAAGGCTTCCTATGGAAGAGGTTTTGTAAAGATGTCTACCACTTGTTCTTTTGTGCCCACATATTCAGCTTTGATGTTCTTCTCTACAACCTATTCCCATAGAAAGTGATACCTAATTGGAATGTGCTTCATATTGAATTTTATCACCGGGTTCTTTGAAATACTGATGTTGCTTGCATTATCAAAATAGATTGGAATGGGTTCATCATACTCAACCTGTATATCTGTCAGAGTTTTCTTCATCCATAGACCCTGTGTACAACATGTTGTTGTTGCAATATACCCTGCCTAGGCTATAGATAAGGATAATGATGATCTTCGCTTGCTTAACCATGATACTAAACACTCACCCAAGTAGAACGTTGCTCCACTGCTACTTCGTTGGTCATCAATGTAACCTGACCAATCTGCATTTGTGTAGGAAATAAGTGATAGATCCTTTCATTTTGGATACCATAATCCAAACTCTTATGTTCCTTTGAGATATCTGAAAATCCTCTTTACTTCTAAGACATGTGATTCCTTTGGTGCTACTTGAAATCGTGCCACTTTTCCAACGGCCTGCATTACATTTGGTCTAGATGTTGTCACATATAGTAAGCTACCAATCATTGACATGTATGGCCTCTGGTCTGTAGACTTTGAATCATCATCTTTTCTCAACTTGCAATTGGTTTTCATAGGAGTGGTAAGTGGTTTTCAATTTCCATTATGAACCTCTTTAGCATTTCTCTGATATAATTAGTTTGATAAATAAAAATTCCTTGGTTTCTTTGACAAATACGAAGACCCAGAAATAAGGATAGTTCACCAAGTAATGACATTTCAAATTCATTCTCCATATCCTTTGTAAATTTATGGCTTAACCTTTCATTAGTACTTCCAAAAACAATATAATCAACACAAATTTCAATTAATAAAATACTACCTTGATTTACTTTGATGTAGAGGTTGTTGTCTACACTTCCTTTCCATAGTTCATAGGGAGTTTTGTCACTGTTGTTTTTGAGAATTACTCTGTTTTGAATGTGAATTTTTGTATGCACTACATGTGTCCAAAAAATATCTATCAATTTGGAATCCATTATCATTGTTCGAGCCATTTCATGTGTAATTATCATCCATTATGATAATGTTCATTTGTATTTGAACCACTCTTTGAACCAATCTATGAATCCATTCTCTCGTCCATACTTTCTAAGACTCCACTTGTGCAAATATCTATAATGATGAACCATTTATCACTATACTATCACAAAGTATTTATTAATCCATCAAATTGTACTTCTCCTAACTGATTTCTCTAGATATGTTTTCTCAAACTCAACAATTTTCTCAAAGGATGGTTCTTTGGTCTGTCACAACTATCGCATAGAATCCCCCTATATAATATTCATATTACCTGGGATTATCTAAGACATATGAATCACAACAATTCCTTCTCTGATGTGTATTCATCATCATCTTCATTGGTATATTCATCGTCTCTCTGATCTTTGACTTATTTCTTTCTGTCTATGGATTCATCTTTCACTACACTTCCTGAAAGTACAATCTCTTGAACCTGTTCCTTATTTACCTGTCCTTCTTTTCTTTCAATTATTTTCCAAAACTTTCTGTATCTGACATCTTTCTTTTTCTCTATAGAATTTTCTTCATCTTGTTTTATTTCGAATCTTGCAATCTCTGGGACCTGGTCTTTGTTCACCTGTTCTTTGTGTTTTCTTATCCATACTTTCTTATATCTGATAGCAGTGTTCTCTTTTATGGAAGTATCGATCATTCTTATACAATCACTAGATATGTGTCCATAGTTATGACATTTGTAACATTCAATGTTATGTGGGGCCACATATGCATTTCTTTCTTGAACATTTCTTTTTCAATCCTTGCAATCTGCAGCCTTATGTCCAAAATTAGTACAATAAAACAATGAACATAAAAGAAATTTTCATACCTGGGAGTGAATGATATTCTTTGTGGTGTAGTCCTTCTGAATTTCTTCCTTGACTGGTCATGATCATGATTGAATCTTCTTTGTGGCTTGAACATGAATGGTCTTCTTGAAGATGTATCTTCAATAGTTTTCTTAGATTCTGATTGACCATGATCCCTTCCTTTGAGTACTTCTACAAAACTCTTTCTATTTTCTTCATTCTTCTTTTCTAGAAACCTTGAGTGCTTCTCTTCATTCTCTATAACTGATGTGGATGTTTCTATCTCTTCAACATTCTTGTTGAGCTTGAGATTTTACTTTTCAATGTGACAACTTCTTCTTCAAGCTTCTCAACCTCTTCTTCTTTCTTCATTATCTAAGACTTCATGAATTCTTCTATTATTTTCACTTCTTCAAGATGGAATTGTTAATGTGATTATTTCTTCTTCAAGTCCTTTCTCTTCTTGACCAAACTCTGCCTCAAGATGGTTTAGATTGTTAGTTATTTCCTTAAGATGATTTGTCAATATCTCCTCTCTCATTTCCGCTTCTTCTTTTCTGTGCTTCTATGTTGGATTCCAAATATTTCTTTTGATATTCAATATTTTCTTCGATCTTTATGGCTTCTTCTAGCTGAGTCCTTAAGTTCTCGATGAACTGTTGGGATTCTTCAAAAATGTGAACATTTTCCTTTTGTTTCATCAATTCTTTCTTGAGTGACTTGTTTTCTTCTCTTAATTCATATAAAGAAATAATCAATTCTTCTTCATAATTTTTTTTTCAATTATATTTTCTGTCTCATTTCCTTCATGGCATTCTATTTCAAGATGTCCACATTTTTCACAATTAAAACAAAACAACATACCTCTGGTGATTATCTACTCTTCATCTTCTGAATCTGTTTGACATGGTGACCATAATTCTTGTTGATCTGTATCTGCATCTTCTTTGGCATTTTTTGAATCTGCGATGGGTGAAGAATATATGTCATGTAACTTATCCAAAATTTCTTTGGTTGATGAAAATTTACCAACCTTTTCTCTTAACAGATTAGGTAATCCTTCTTAGATGAAATCCATTGCTATTTTGTTATTCTTCTTCAATTCCTTCTTAGCTACAGTCTATTCCCTTTTTGAACTATCATATCCTGTAACAACTCATAGCCAAATATAATGTCCCTGTACCTGTAAAAATAATTTCGTTCTTCTTCTCCACATATCATACTTAAAACCATTATGACCATTAAACATTGGTACTCCATTCTTAGAATAATTCACGATTTCCTTCCAGTGGTTAAACTATTTTTTGAAGGAACCTGCTCTAATACCAATTGTTGGATTACTGAGAGGGGGGGTGAATCAATAATAGAGAAATTTAAAACTTTTTCACCATAAAATTCAAGTGTTATATCAATGTAGCATTATCATCCAATAGTTGTAGAGTAAATAAACAATGAAAAAATGAGCAATCACACACATACACAGTACACCAGTGTTTTACGTGGAAACCCAAAGCGGGAGAAAACCACATAATGATTTTTCTTATATGTATTTAAGAATTACATTAATTGGAAGCACCAACTTCCTTTGTTTTCCATCTGCAATTGGAAGGAGGATCCAACCCCCTAGTTTCTCAGGCTACAAGTTCAGGGAGGCTCCAACTCCCCAATTCTCTAGCTACAACTAGAAGGAGGCTATGACCCCCTATGTTATCCTGCTACAACCGAAAGGTGGCTATAAACCACCTTTCCTTTCCTCATCCAACCTCCCTAATGTAGAAGTAGAATGATGGAACCATTGTCACACTATCACTATGAGATATACTGCTGTAAACTTGTACCAATCAACCTGCACCAAAAAAACTATACCAATAACCTAAACCATCCATAAACCATGCATTAACCTGTACCTCAACCTGTAATCAACCTATACCATAAACAAGTGCATCAACCATGCACCAACCTATAATCAACTTGTACCATAAACAAGTGCATCAACCATGCACCAACTTGTACCTCAACCTATACTATAAATAGGTGCATCAACCATGCACCAAACCAACAAAAATAGCATGTCACAATAACCTGTCCAAACAACCTATGACAACAACCTGTCTTATCAATATTATCAACC
The DNA here is from genome assembly GCA_009831015.1 of Picea engelmannii. NCBI lineage: Eukaryota > Viridiplantae > Streptophyta > Pinopsida > Pinales > Pinaceae > Picea > Picea engelmannii. Next base: position 524,656 of record ML786872.1, on the reverse strand, counting down.
AAATCTGATATGCTCACCAATATCAATCACCAAGAAAACTATTAAAGATGTGCATCAACCAAGAATAACACAACAACTCATAATCATCACCAATATCAATATGTGCTTCTAATAATATACCAATAAAAGTATGCTACATCATCCATAAACCATGTGTCAACAATACTACTAACAAATGCCTCTGACCATGTACCAGGTATGAACCAATCATGTATCAAGTACTCATAAACTATGAATCATTAATATATACCAACATCATCAACTATACACCTCATGTATGTGCCAACTCATCAACTACTTGTCTCAACCATGTACCCAACATGTACCTCAACCATAATCTCTCATCAATTTCATCATCCAAATATTATTTGTAACTTTGTAATAGACCTGGTGTATATGATCACATACTTGCAAACCTTCCTTAACTTTAACAACAAGAGACTAGTATTTTCATCAAACTTTACTTTAGTCTCACATGACTAGTTTTGTATTAGTCAACAACCCTAACTTGAAATAATCATAACTATGTACCTATAATGAATAAATATATGAAAATATTACATAATGTTATTCAGTGTGTTTTATGAAATTCCTCCAGGTGTCACTACTTAGAACCTCTCAGAAAAGGAATTATAGCAAAAATGACATACCTTGCTGAATCCTGGCTCATTCTAGAGAGAGAACTTGTAGAGTGTGCCCCGCACGTAATATTTGTTGTATGGATCTGAAAATTGTACATAGAATACTATCAAATGTACTCTAACCAACACATTTTTTCTTACTGAATTTGGATCTGTTATGAATACGTTATGACATTTTTACCCAAAACACATGTTTTAGACTAGTTTTAGGACTAGTCACAAACCCTATTTTCCATAGAGTGTAACTCCAAAAATACAACGACCCATAAGATGAAATTTGTAACATAGATACTTCGATATGTTTCCTCAATGGCCTCCCAATTTCACGGTCTGAATCATTCTAGAAAAAAAGTTATTACGAAAATGTTGAGATGACATGTAAATAACATACCTTATAAAGCATCATCAAAAGAATTTATCCTCCCTTGAATTTCATCCTTATTTACTTCACCTTCCCTATGAAATTCCTCTTAGATATCCTTTTTTTACCTTGGTCATCTATAGATATTCAATATTCTCAAGTGTGATTAAAATGAGAGAGCATTTCCTCTTATTTATAGTTTCATGTAGTTTCCTCAAGGCGTTACCTTTTAACCATATTAACCCACTTTCCTTATTTTATGGTTAACCCACTTCTAATTTCTCCATTTTCTTTATTAATTAAATAATTTATTTTGTATTCTCTCTGAATTATAGTACACTCATCACTTCACTTTATTATTTACCTTCTAAAATCTCTTAAACCACTTTGACTACTTTGACCTTTTGGGTCTTCTAGATGACTCATGAGGGTTCTCCAACTTCACATGGCCATAAGTCTCTAACTGTGAGGAGTTATGTGATGTTCCACATACCATTAGAAATGGAATGACATGTACTATCCATATAGAATATGTTTTCCTACAAATATATTAAAACTCATACCATTATCCATCAAACAAACGTGGGTCTATTACCCAAACCTGGGTTCTCCAGCTTCTCATGGCCATAACTCTCTAAATGTGAGGCGTTATGTGACGTTACACATACCACCGGAAATGGAATGACATGTACTATATATCCATAATAGTGTTACCTTCAAATATATTAAAATGCATACCATTATACATGAAAAAACCTTGGGTCCATTACCCAAACCTTTGTGCTACCGAAATTCGCTATCATAATTTCTCTAAGGGTTGACATCAATCTACAATATCACTCTCCAATGGTGGATACCAATGAAAACCAACAATCCATACCAACTTTCCATCAACCTAAGACAAATATTTGACAATAGAAAAGTTGAAGACATATGAAAAAAACAATAAATGCAGAGAAGTATTGGATGAGACAGAAGAAATAGTCATCAGTCTAAAGAATCAACTTGAAGAAGCTAAGGAAATAGAAGAAGACTTGAAGATCCAGTTGACTAAAAAGGAAGAAACATGTCACATATGGGAATTGGAAGTTATCAACCTCAAAAAGAAGAATGAAAAGACAAAAGAAACTATCAAATTCTAGAATAACTCAACCATCCTGGATAAGATCTGGAATATTCAAGGACCAATCGATGACAAAACTAGTCTTGGGTACAATAAGAAAGAGGAAGGTGGCAAGTGGAACACCATTCACAAACATGAGAAAGCATTATCCTCCTCAAAAGGAAAAAATGCAATCACAAACCAAATAAAAACCATGAACTTTGTTAAAGGAGGAAGATATAAAAGTAAAAAACAAGAAACATATCAAAAGAAGGACTTCTCATGTCACAACATACTCGATTATGGAAGCACTTTCAATGTTTATTGTTTTTCTTGTAAAAGCTTTTGTCAAAAAGCATTGGAATGCAAGATTCCTGAAATGAAAAAATTTAGGAAGGTCCAATAACTTAATGAGATATTGGAGATGCAATTATGTTGGGCAGAAAATAAAGTTTTGTCATACCATGAGATTCTAAAACTGTGATAACTTTGGGCACAAATCCCAAGATTACAGGAAATCAAGAAGACAATCTGTGAAAAATAATCCACACAAGTTAGGAAGGAAATCTAATGAACTTTGGAAGAAAAGAAGAGATGATAAATATCAAAGGACAAATTTATAAAATAAAGTTCATCAAATAGAGTACCTTATGGAAAGATATGGAGAAGAAAATTTGAAGCAGAAAGCAATAAAGATGATGCAGATCTTGCACCTAAAAATGAAGAAATTGATAACAATAAACTTATGGATGAAATTCCTAATAAGGAATGTGAAATTAAGAGATTTTAGTATGAAGAGGATGATCCAGGTGGATATCGGTGGCCACCCACCTTTTCCAGCTGGCTCAAAACAACTTTCTAGCAATTTTGGTAATTTACTATTTTTAGCATTTTTTCATGTCCTGAACTTCCAGAGCTATTTTGAGGCCCTAAACGAAGTTTTTTTGGGTTTCTTCTGATAAAAAAATTTCAATATGAAACTTTCATCAACGGTTGTAGTTCTCAAATAGATCTTTCCAATAGGCTATTGTATGCCTAAAACGGAGATTGTATGCAAAAGTTACGACCTCGGGAAGTTGATGTACTGACTTACCCAAATGGGGCCCACATGACTTTTGGCGCTTCATCTCCTAGGGTTAGGTTTTTAGATGTCTAGGGTTTTTAACACTCCTGTTTATTGTAAAAATGCCTTCAGAGCCTCATTTTTATCATCTTCTTACGAATGAGCACAATTGTCACATCTCTTCTCATAGATAAGCCGCCACCATTCTAGCAAGCTTGTTTTCCACTGCATTTTACAGTTTCAACTTATTTCCTTGTTGAATAGAAAACCAGTTTCACTGTATCTCTATTATTCTTTGTTAAGCAATTGTTAATAATCTGTAGTCATTTATTTCTTCTCATAAAATCCATATCAATGGTATCAGAGAGGTCTTCTCCCTGTCGTCTTAATGCATGTCCCCAATGAGGTCAGAGTACAAAGAATTGGGTCTCAAGCTTGTTTCTCTTGAAGACCAAAGCTCTCGCACACCCAAGCGACCTCTCATGGAAGGAGAAAAAAAATATGAAGGGATAGGAGATCCTTTCAAACTGTTGCTTGCAGAATCCCTCTCACAAGAGAGGAACAAGATGATGGATAGTTTCATGAAAATCCTTCAACAACTACCAATAGGCGAGGCATATTCTTCGAGCGGAGGCATCGCCCCCTTCAAAGTACAAATAAAATTTGATATTCCTGTATTTGAAGGTCAGATAGACGCAGATGGTGTAGACAAGTGCTTGAATCTACTAGAAGGGTATTTTTCTGTCCATAACTTTTTGAATAGAGAAAAGATTACTTTTGCAGTCCTCAAATTCGTTCCCCATGTCAAAGATTAGTGGGAAACTTTCTATGAGCAAAATGAAATAGAGAAACCCTCATTATTTATAGTCACGACCACCTGGGAATCATTCAGGGATGTTATTAAGGAACAATACTAACCCGTTGGAAGTTATGATGATTTGTATACCAAATGGACCACACTACGGAAAGAAAGAGACCAAGCAGTGTGAGAGTTCAAAAATATCCTCCATACCTTGCGCACCAAGATGGGCATCAAATATTCAGAGAGATATATGGTGCTCAAGTATCTTGGTTCTCTGCATAGATATATCCAAACCGAAATGTAATTTCTAGACATCTCATCCTTGGGTGTGGCCTATCGATATGCCATCAAAATCGAGTAGAAGATCAAACAAAAGACACGACAATTTGAGCCTGGAAACCCCTCACAGCAAAATCTATAAAATGGCGGACCCAACCCATAGAACAAAGGAGAGAGAAAATATGGACAGTATCAAGACAACCAGTCCAAGCCACAAGAAAAGAAGGACATTGGAAAGAAAAATAAAGATACGGGGAAGTGGTGTGACTTCCATAAGATCCCTTGGCATAACACTGATGACTGCTTCTCAAAGCAGTCGCTGGTGGCTGAAGTGAAATCCTTTGAATTAGATGCGGGTTCTGGCTCTAAGTCGGAACTAGAAATGGGAATATGGATCATTTATGTGGAACCTAGTGCCATCATTGCTACCACCAAGCTCCAGCCTGATGAGCCAAACGAGACAGAAGAAGGAGAGCGCCTCTTCCATTCACAAATGTGGGTAAAAGTCACCCTACTGCACTTCATCGTTGATAGTGGTAGCCAAAAGAACCTCATCTCAGTAGAGGTTATCAATTGGTTGGCCTTGCTGACAACGCTACACCCACAACCATACACCATTGGATGGCTCCACCAAGGAAGCAATATCTGCATCAACCAACAGTGTCAACTATCGTACGACATCAAGCCTTTCAAAAATGAGGTATTTTGTGATGTTGCTCCTCTCAAAGTTTGTGATGTTCTTTTGGGCCAACCTTATTTATGGAAACATCATGTTGTATATGAGTCTAGAACTCATAGTGTTATTATTACTTTGAATAGGAAATTGTACAGGATACCTGAGGTAGTCCCACCTAGTGAAATTATACAGGATACCCGAGGCAATCCCACGTGCTTCAACTTTTCTTTCCTATAGGATTGGATACCACGATCCTGATATATTACATATATAAATTATAGATAGTCGGTGGCAGGAATTGTCTTGGTCTATACTTTCTGGGAGGACTCACCCATAATCTGTGGTAGGATCTACAATCCTTATACATGAACGTTTGTTGAAATTCCTACCCTTCACATAATTGTGGATGAAAATAATAATCATCTTTCTTACACTCCATAGAAAGTTGTCTCTGTTGGGAAAATAAATGATGATGATGATGGTGAAATACAGATTGTGGAAATTTGCAAACCTTCCCAAAAGAGATGGAATATCATTGGATACTTTCCTAACGATTTAATACTTGACGATTACATTGATATTGTTTACCATAATGGATCATTCTATGCTCACTGTCTGAGGGAGGATGAAATGAATTTCATCGTATGTTTCACCATCCCATTATAGGGAAATGGTTCAGCTGTAGCACCCAATCCCATTCCCATTCTTTTTGCACTGTTTCCTTTTAGAGTGCAAAATCTCCAGTCTCCCCTAGGGATTAAAATAGATAGGTCACGTCTACTATTAATCGCACCCCAATGGATGCCCATCTAGGTGGAACAATCTGGTTGGGAAGGGGAGCCCATCCATGTTGAACACACTAGTGGGGAAAGGGAGAGAAAGGAGGAGAGAGAGATGTAGCTGGAAGGGAAGAGCGAGAGGAGAATGATCTGGGAGGAGAGAACGAAGAGGAGCTGGAAGTGGAGAACAAGGAGGATATGGATTTGGAAGGGAAGGTTGATGTGGAGCTGTAAGGGGAGAGTGAGGAGGAGGAGGAGGATCTGGGAGGGGAGAGTGAGGAGGGGGAGGAGGAGGAGGAGGATCTGGGAGGGGAGAGTGAGGACGAGCTAGAAGTAGAAAACAAGAATGATATGGAGCTTGAAAGGGAGAGCGAGGAGGAGTTGGAAGTGGAGAACGAGGAGGAGATGGAGCTAGAAGGGGAGAGTGAGGAGGAGGAATTCCATCCAGTGCAAAGTGGCGAGGTGGAGAAGGAGCTAGTCATTACTATTTGGGAATTTAAGAAGGAGGAATACCATCATGTGCAAGGTGGCGAGGTGGAGAAGGAGCTGGTCATTACTATTTGGGAATTTAAGAAGGAGGAAGTCCACCCTTTGCTGCCGTCAAACTCACCTTCATGGGAATGGGTGGAGATTGCACGAATGCCTTATTTTCTTTGCAAGAAATGGATGAAAGACCTTTTATATGGATTCATGTGTCTGAAAATGTCATTCATAGGGGTGGGATATCATGTGTGTTTCACACCATGTCTTCACAGTGTTTCTCGACCATCACAAGTGGTAGAGGTGGTGGACTACAATTTAATTGACAACACATGGAATTGGCATCCCAGCTGTACCACAAACCATTTTTGTGGAGATAATTACTGTAGGGTTCATTTTACACTGCTATAGCTTTTGAACCAAACCCACAGAGGAAGGTCCAATAAAATAGTTTACTGGTTTCAATTTAAAATTAAAATTTCTCATTAACAAAGTTTGAGATTAACATAACGACATCTTATCGTTCAAAAATTGAAGTTGTATAAAATTTACATATTAAAGAAAGTGGAAATTGATATATTTAGTTTATTTTGTATTTTAAAGTTAATAATTTTAAATAACATCATTAAACCAAATTTAAAAATATAATAAAAATATAATTTATCCTTTCGAAAATAATTTAAGAAAAGTTTATATATATATATATATATATATATAATTTTCAAACAATTTGATTTATAAAAATAATATATTAAAGAAATTTGAGATTAATATATTTCCTCTATTTGGTCTTAACTATTAGGTCCAATTTAACTTAGTTTGTGAACTTGTCATACTCTCCTTTATATTTGAACTTTTAATATCTAAAGAGGAAACATATGTTCTACATTTTAGGCCCCTTGAATCTCTACATTTTAACATTAACACTTTGCTTAAAACATTTTTTTCCAATAAACAAATATTAAAGAACCAAATGAATATAGTAAGGGATTGATGAGAATTTTCACAATCATACATTCATGAGTTTCATTCGGGAAAAAAGTAACTTCTTATTCATAATAGAAATATATGTTATATTTTGTAAAGGCTACAAGAGCATTTCATAACATATGGGAAGATGGTCCTCTTTACATCTATTAAACAAATTCTATATCACATATTAGTATACATTTCTTTGTTGTCTCATTGAAAAATAGTCCTGCATCTTGCCCTTCTTCTCTTTATTTTTATAGTGACAAGGGTTCCCTTTTCTCTTTCTTTTTATGGTGACAAGGGTCCAAAGTGATAGATAATAAAACATAAATAATATTCTTGTAATTTGAAGGGAAATAAAATGTTTATCAATTCCATATCATAATTGGACTTGTAATATTCATGTACTCTTGTTATTCCCCCAAATGGATCTTCAATTGCAGTTACCACCTTCATGGGATTATTATACTCTTCTCTATCCACCATAGAGAGCATTGCTTCCTCAACCCATATTTTGGAGAAGCCATTAGTATTCTTTTCTAAATTTGTATTATGTTGGTTTGTTGCACTCTATTCATCTTTATCCTCAAAAAAATATTTCTCAAATGATTTTCATCCTTTAGTGTTTGGTTTATGATGTAGCCTCCCTACCCCAACAAGGTTCTATTGACCACCTGGTCACTGGATCATTCTATCTCTCTCTCTACTTGAGCTATAACAACTTCTTAGGTTCCTGATGGAACCTTGAAGATACAATCCACAGGTCCTCTAAAGATAGCACCTATGTGTGCATGCACTGGGCACTACTCCTTCCCACGCGATCAAGGGCTATGATCACATGCTCTCCAAAGAGATTTTTTCTAATTCGTGAATTGGGGATCTCTGGTTGGAGTCTCCTCAACTCTTCAATCACTTAAAACCCCGACAAGATTCTAGCTCTCATGATCTCTTACTTTCATATGACAACTGTTTGAGAACCCTGGCCCAACTCCTGTATCGGGTATTAAGACTTCGCAAGTTGCGAAGTGGGAGAACCACTCCCCTTTTTTATTTGGTATCCAAATCACCGAAAAATCATGCTTGGGGATTGACGGTCCACAATATTCCTCCAATTCTACGGTCGCAATCCTTTTAAAGAACTAGAGGTTCACGATTCCTGACTTCAATGTATGAACTACCCCTTGGTTCTCCAACTCTCAAAAGTCAAAACGCTTCGGACCGACGGCCCACATCCTTACTCGATCCGATGGTTGAGACTTGATATTCTCCCATGCTCGTTCTTTTTACCTTTCCTTCGTTCTAATGGTTTATATCCACTCTCCCTTTTCGGAGATTTGCGTTTCACGACTTTTGCATGTCTATGAGTCGAATGACTCTTCCCCTTCATTTCCGAGTCCATGAAATGCCGAAAGGATTTCCTCTAGACAAACCAACAGTCCAAATCCTCCCTCGGATCAATGATCATGATTTCATCGTGATTTCGTGGATCATGAGTTCAAATAACTTCACACCTGTTCTTTTGAACGCTAAAATGACGAAATCCCTGCTCTATACATGAGATGTTAAACTCCACGCTACTTCTGCAGATCTGACGATTGTCATCTCTCACCTCTGCATTGCTTCGATCTCTGTCGTCCCTCTTCTAGTCTTCTTCATGGCTTCTCTATATTTTGAATTTTCTATCTTCAAAGGGTTTCAAACCCTTGCTCTTTCCTTTGCAAATCCACTCCAGCTTCACAAACACTCTACCAGTCTTATCTCTCTAAGCTTTGTCCTATTAGAGGATTTGACCTCTCACACACTCCTTGCATCCTTCAGGACTTTGATAACTTAGAAAATTGAGGTTTCTATGAAATAAACTCTCCTTATCTCTCCCTCACTTGGAATTCTCGAGACTCTGTGCACTCTTTGCACCTAAATCTTCAAGTTCCTTCTGTTTCCTCTGAACCCTTCTCTCCGAGCCATTATAAGACTCAGTTAACGCACACCTTGTGTTTGTGAATGCACACTTTTCATAGACGGTTAAGAAGAGAAACAATTGGAACTTATCTAGTTTCATTACAGATTCATACAAACATATTCTCGAACGCTCATAAAAGAACGATAATGAAACAAAACCAGTAAACATAATACAACATTCATGCAATCATGCTCATATGAACACAGTCCAAGTTAGGGACAACTTTCATCTGTTCTATTCATTCATAAAAATGAAAATTACATAGTATTCATCCTATTCTATTTTGTTCTGATTCTACTCTGTTACAATACTCCAAACTCTATCTTCCATGCTCATACTTTTTCACCTACTCTCTCCCATACTCATCTATTACAATGAGAAGTCAAAATATCTAAGGACTGGCTCCATGAGATCTCTCGTCCTATTCTGTAACCTATCTTTTTAGATTTCAAACTAAGACCTACTCTTTCCTATTACATTAACTGTTATTTACTACCATATAGAGTCAACACTCCATATCTACATTTCTTATAGTCCTTCAGACTTTACAAACAAGTTACATTACAAAAATGGTTTTTTCACAAAATATCCCAACAACCAATTTAATTTCTGAGTTAATGATCGATTCGAAATTATGTCCATGCTGAGATGTCTTCGCTTTCCTTCCATGAGTATGCTATCGTACTTGAAGGCGATGCTCCTACATCATACTCCTCTTATTAAAAAAAATTCATGGACTCTTATCCATTAGCTCCTGTACTATCTTTCCATGCTTCAAAATATAAGGTTCTGTGACCCAATTTGCATCTTCCATTAGATGATATTTCCACTTCACTAAGTACCGAGGATATGTATTCCTCCTAGTTTTCTTTCCATCACTTTGTTCAATAATTTTCTCCATCTGATGTTTTTCTGTTGTGGGCAATTGCTATTCCCACTGAATTTATTTCTAATCATCTAATTGTCTTGCTTCATCTCTCCTGTAAGGATACAAGTCTGCAACATTGAATATCAATGATATCCCAACATTGTCTGGCAACTCAATCTCATAAGTATTGACTGGAAATTTTCTGAGAATCCTGCATGGTCCTATCTTCTTCATCTTTAACTTGTTGCAAGCTCCCCTTAGAAACCTTTATTTTCTTAAATGAGATAAAACTTCATCTCCAAGTTCGAATTTAACTTCTCTTCTCTTTTGATAAACTCTTCTCTTGTATTTCTGGCTGCTGTCTTGTAGCTGTTCTCTGACTCTGTCATGGATTTTTTGCATTTCTGTCGCAAAATCCTCTGCTCCAGCACTTCTGAACTCATCTTGACTAAAATTTCTCAACTCTGTAATCCCTCTTGGCTATATACGATACACAATTTCAAATGTACATTTTCATGTGCTCCTGTTCACCGAATTATTGAATGCAAATTATGCCTGTGCTAGAATATGATCCCATTGTCGACCTTGCTCAGTGGCTAAACTTTTCAACAAGTTTCCCAAACTCCTGTTTACAACTTCAGTCTGGCCATTTGTCTAAGGGTGATATGCTGAACTAAAGGACAAGTTCTTCCCCAACCTATTCCATAGATTCCTCCAAAAGTTTCCTACAAATTTGGTGTCTCTATCTGAAACTATGCTCCTTGGAAATCCATGTAGTCTTACTATTTCTCTGGAAAAAAAATTGGTGGTGTGTGTGGCATTGCTTGTCTTCTGGCATGGTATGAAATGTTCCATTTTTTAGAATATTTCTACCACACCAAATATGGAATCACTCCCTTTTCGATTTCTAGGAAATCCCGAAACAAAATCCATACTGATTGCATCCCACAACCTTTATGGAATTGGTAAATGCTGATACAGACCAGTGTTATGTGGTATTCCTTTTGCATATTGACAAATTTTTCATTTGTTCACAAACCTTGTCACTTTTTCTCTCATGTTCAGCCAATAATATGAATTACTCAGCTATGCAAATGTCTTATCGTGACCAAAGTGTCTAGCTAAACCTCCACTGTGTTTTTCTTTCAGTAGGTTATCTCTCATTGAGAATTTCGGAATGCACAATTGGCTTCCCTTGAACAGTAATCCATCCTGAATCAAGTATTCAGTCCATGGGCTTCTGTCTCCCAATAAAGGATTCTTGCATGCCTCATAAGCATATTTAAAATATGCATCTTCTTTGTACATCTCCTTGAGGTGTTCGAACCCCAATGTATCCACCTGGAATTCTTGTACAATCAAACTCCTTCTACTCAAAGCATCTGTGACTTTGTTAGCAGTTCTAGCAATATGATTAATAACAAAAGTAAAATTTTGCATAAATTCTACCCATTTTGTATGTTTTTGATTCAACGTTTCTTGCCTAGTAATAAATTGCAAAGCATGATTATCACTATACAAGACAAATTCTTTAGGAATTAGATATTGTCTCCATTTTTTAAATGCATGAATCACCGCATACAATTCCTTGTCATACGTGGAATAATTTTTCTTGGCGTCATTCAGTTTCTCACTGAAATAAGAAACTGGCTTATTGTCCTGGCTCAAGACTGCTCCAATAGCTAGTCCACTTGCATCACATCTCACCTGAAATGTTCTTCCAAATTATGGCAAAACCAGAATTGGCTGCTCTACGATTTTCTCTTTCAACATTTTGAAACTTTTTTCAACTTCCTCCGTCCAATTGAAGGACTTGTGTTTCTTCTTCACAGTATCCAACATGGGTGCACATATGGCACTGAAATTTCTGATAAATTTCCTATAAAAACTCGCTAACCCATGAGAACTTCTTACCTCAAATATACTGCTCGGTGATGGTGATTCTTTGATCTCTCTCACTTTTTCTGGGTCCATATTCAACTCGTTTGAAGATATTACGAAACCCAAATATATGAGCTCCCTCTTCATAAAAGAACTTTTTTTCAGATTTATCAACAATTTCTCTTGTTGCAACCTTTCCATCACCGATGTCAAATGTCTCAAGTGTTCTTCCTTTATCTTACTGAAGATTAGTATGTCATCCAGATATACTATGAAAAATTTACTTATGAAGTATTTCAACACTTCATTCATCAGTCTCGTAAATGTGCTTGGTGCATTTGTCAACCCAAATGGCATGACCAACCATTCAAACAAACCTTCATTTGTCTTGAATGTTGTTTTCCATTCATCTCCTTCTCTTATTCTTATTTGATGATATTTTCTCTTCAAGTCTATCTTGGAAAAATAGCTTGCTCCACTCAAATAGTCCATCAAATCATCCATCCTCAGTAAAGGAAATATGTACCTAATGGTTATCTTGTTGATGGCTTGAGAATCTATACACATTCTCTATCATCCATCCTTTTTCAGACTTAATACAGTCAATATTGTACATGGTCTTAGGCTTTCTCTGACTAACCCTTTATCCAACAACTTATGGAATTTCCTTTTGACCTCCTCATTTTCTATAGGTGTCAACCTATAAGCTTCTTTGTTTGGAAAACTAGCTCCTGGAATAAGGTCAACACGATGGTTTATGCTTCTGATGGGTGGGAATGAGTGTGGTAAATCATCCATGACTATATCAACAAAGTTTTCTAACATTTCTTGGATTTCTATAGGAAACTCTTCTACAGAAGTACTCGTAAGGATAAATCTAGTCTTCCTCACTACAACAAACTACATTTCTTTCTACTTCTTGACTTCATTCAATAATTCCTTCCCACTCATGAGAAGTATGCTTGAACTATATTCTCTCTTTTTCCCTTTGTCTTCTATGGGTAGCAACATATGTGTTCTATCATTCTTCTTTAGGGTATAGGTATTCTTCCTTCCATCATGAATAACATTTTGTTCATACTGCCACGGTCTCCCCAATAAAATATGACAGACATCCATAGGAATTACATCACACAATATTTCATCTTTGTAACCTCCTATTTTAAATTCAACTTGGCATTGTTGACTTACCATGACTTGATGTACTTTCTACAACCATGATACCTTGTATGGATTTGTATGTGCAGTTGTCTTCAATTTCATATTCTCCACCATCTCTATGGATACTAGATTGTCAGTGCTCCCACTGTCTATGATTACCTTGCAAACTATGTCCTTTGTCTTGCAAGCAATTCTAAACAGGCTTGTTTGCTAAACTGGTTCCTCTGGTTCCTTTTCTGGTTTAAGAATAATTTTCCTCATCATGAGGTTTCTTCCTCCTTTTGCATCTTTTTCTTCCACATGCTTTTCTGCTTCAACAATGTGTGCTTCTTCGCCTTCTCTTTTTCTTTCTAGACATTCCCAATATTTATGTCCTTCTTTTCCGCAGGTGTATCATTTAACTATGCCTCCTCTGGCTCTTCCTCTTCCTCTTCCCCTGGAAAACGAATTTATTCCACCATGTTGTCCTTCTTTAGAGCTTCCACCCTTCTCACGGTGACTATGTTGTTTGTCAGCTTTAGGCTTCGACTTATGGAACTTCTCTCTACTGGTTCCCTTGTCTCTACTTGAGTTTTCGCCTCTATTTTGTTGAATTTTCTTCTTGGCCAATTTTTCTTCATCTTTCAAGGCTGATTGATAGGCATCCTCGACCTTACTGATAAACATCATGTTGATCTCCTCTTGTATCTCATATCTCATCCCATTGATGTATCTGGCTATCTTCTCATCTTCATTCTCTTTCGGTCCAGCCTTGATGTTCAGTCAGTAAAATTCTTCAGTGTACTCCTTCACTGATAAACCTCTTTGTTTCAGGTTCTATAATCTTCTGTAAATATTGATTTGGTAATATTTCGGGATAAACTTGGCCTTCATCTTAGCTACCATCCTATCCCATTTTTTAATTTTCTACTTACCATTTCTCCTACATTCATCTTGCAGTTCATCCCAGCATAATGTTGTGTGACCTTTCAGTATCATCACTGCATGCTTCACCATATTGTCTTCTTCGATATCTTTGTAATAGAAGTATTTTTCCATAGGACATACCCAATATAACAATTCTTCAACTTCTAAGTTGCCTTCATACATAGGCACCTCTATTCTTTCTCTGGATCCTATCTTTGAAACAACTTTTATCAAGTCATGACTTTGTGCAACATTCTTTGCATCATTTGCTTCAACCTCTTCTTCTTCTTCTCTCTCAGCTTCACTGATATCACCAACATTTGGTTCTCTTATTTGTGTTGTTTCCATGGAATCCAATATCAATCGAAGTCGTCTCATTTCTTCTTCCATCTCTGCATTAGCTCTGCATCTCCTTGGCGACATGATTTCACTACATTACCTTCAAACATGAATCAAATTTCCTTGATACCACAAATGATACAAACTTATCTCCTTAGCCTACATAAATCAATTTTTCAATTTTAAGGTTTTGATACCACCTAATGCAACCCCCCTACCCCAGTAGGGTTTTTTCGACCTCCCAGTCACTGGATCGTTCTATCTCTCTCTCTTCTTCAGCTAGAAAAACTCCTTGGGTTCCTGCTAAAACCTTGATGATAAAATCCATAGGTCCTCTAAAGATAGCACCTATGTGCATAGGCACTGGGCGCTACTCCTTCCCATGCAATCACGGGTTGTGACCGCATGCTCTCCAAAGAGTGTTTTGCTAATTCGTGAATCAGGGATCTCTGGTTGGAGTCTCCTCGACTCTTCGATCACCAAAAACCTTGACAGGATTAGCTCTCACAATCTCTTACCTTCACATAACCACCGTTTGAGAACCCTGGCCCAACTCTCATATCGGGTATCGAGACTTTGCAAGTTGCAAAGTGGGAGAACCACTCCCCTATTTTCTACGGTATTCAAATCACCTAAAAATATTGCTTGGGGATCGACGGTCCACACGCTCCCTCCAATTATACGATCGCGATCCTTTTCGGAACTCGTGGTTTGCGATTCCTGACTTCAATGTATGAACTACCCCTTGTTTCTCTAACTCCCAAAAGACAAAATGCTTCGGACCAATAGCCCACATCCTGACTTGATCTGACGGCTGAGACTTAATCTTCTCCCATGCTTGTTATTTTCACCTTTCCTTAGTTTTGACAGCTCATATCCACTCTCCCTTTTCATAGATTCATGTTTCACGACTTTTGCATGTCTCGAAGTCGAATGACTCTCCGAGTCCACAAAATGTTGAAAGAATTTCCTCTAGAAAAACCAACGGCCCAAATCCTCCCTTGGATCAACGATCACAATTTCATCATGATTTTGTGGATCGTGAGTTCAAATAACTTCACACCTATTCTTTCGAACGTTGAAATGCCAAAATCCCTGCTCTGTACATGAGACGTTAAATTCTGTGCTACTTCTGCAGATTTGACGGCTGTCAACTCTTGCCTCTGTGCTGCTTCGATCTCCACCGTCTCTCTTCTAGACTTCTTCATGGCTTCTCTATATTTCAAATTTTTTGTCTTCAAAGGGTTTCAAACCCTTTCTGTTTCCTTTGTTAATCCACTCCAACTTATCAAACACTCTACCAGTGTTATCTCTCCTGAGCTTCATCCTGTTAGAGGATTTTACCTCTCACGCACTCCTTGTGTCCTTCAGGACTTTGATAACTTAGAAAATTGAGATTTCTATGAAAGAAACACTCCTCGTCTCTCGCTCACTTGGCTTTCTCAAGACTCTGTGCAATATTTTCACCTGAATCTTCAAGTTCCCTCTGTTTCCTCTGAACCCTTCTCTATGAGTCGTTCTAAGACTCATTTAATGCAGACCTTTCGTTTGTGAATGAAAACCTTACTTACACGGTTCAGAAGAGAAACAATTGGAACTTATCCAGTTTTGTTACAAATTCATACAAATGTCTTCTCGAAATATCATACAGGAACCATAAAAAAACAAAGCTAGTAAAAAAAATACAACATTCATGCAATCATACTCAGATGAACACAATCCAAGTTCAAGACAATTTTCGTCTGTTCTATTCACTCATAAAAATGAAAATTACACAGTATTCATCTTATTCTATTCTGTTATGATTCTAGTCTGTTACAATACTCCAAACTCTATCTTCCATGCTCATATTGTTTTACCTACTCTCTCTTATACTCATGTATTATAATGAGAAGTCAAAATACCTAAGGATTGGCTCCACGAGCTCTCTCATCCTATTCTGTAACCTATCTTTTCAGATTTCAAACTAACACCTACTTTGTCCTATTACATTAACTATTATTTACTACCAGATAGAGTCAACATTCCATATCTACAGTTCTTATAGTCCTTCAAACTTTACAAACAAGTTACATTACAAAAAAAACAATTTCACAAAATATCCCAACAACCAATTTAATTTCTGAGTTAATACTCGATTTGAAATTTTGTCCATGCTGAGATGTCTTTGCTTTCTCTCCACGAGTATGCTATTGTCCTTGAAGGCGATGCTCCTGCATCAGTTTATGACCCTTTTTTCTATTTAGGATAATCTTATGTATGAGGACATGTTTCCTACAAATGTCTCACTATTCACAAATGCAACATTGGAATGTTGTATTTTCATCAACCAATTTCTACATCCATCTAGAACCTTTCCTTTGAAGTATAATATTATCTAGTAATCCTTTATTAAGGTAAATATCCACATTGATAACAACGTATATAAAAGGTACAAGATTAATTTGATCTATATCCATATTTAAATATCATCTCAATATATTCAATAAAACTGAAAATCCTAAAAATGGTATGTCCTATTAGGAAGACATACACATATAAGAAATTCTTTTATAGACATATTATATTTATTTAATTTTGGGAACCATGGGGTAGAAAAAAGACCAATTCTTCCCCATAAAAATGGACCCTCCTTGAAAAATTTCTAATAATTAGTGTTACACATCAAAATTGCTCACTTCGGTAGTGTCGCAAGTGTCATCATTACAAGTGTTGCAAGTGCCGCATTTTGGTCACAAGTGTCAGAAAAAGCATATTGCCATAATGCCTATTTCATGCCTATAACGACATCAGAAAGACACTTGAAACACCTCAAACATTTGATTTAGAAGAAGAGGAATGGGTTAAAAGAGTTATGAACCTCTTGCCATTTGAAAGAACCACTAAAATTTGAGTTTCAGAGGAGAACACTCCCCTATACCACTGTTAGGAGTGTTGGCACCCCCCTATACACTGTCAGGGAGAGTTATAACGCCCTATATGCCATTTTTGAGGAGTGTTTCTATTGTTAGGAGTGTTGGTGCCCCCCTATGCATTTTTAGGGAGTGTTATAGCACTCTGAGGCCCCTTTTGGGGGAGCGCTACCTATTCTGGGAAAAAATTGGTTTATTGAAAAGAACGAGGGAAAGATCCTCTCAATATCTGAAGGAAGTTGGATTCGAATCCTTGGTCAAGCCATGATATTAGGGAATATCCCTAACTAAAGGAGGAAAATCCTCAACTTACCCCAAATATATCTCAAGTGGTTGGGCCTCTCCAAGCCTATAAAAGCAAGCCCTCTCATGGTGAAAGGGAGGAAAGATTGGAGGTATGAAACCTATGATCTCATAGGAAACATACAGTAGATGGAGAATAATCGGTGAATTTATTGTCATTCTGATCATGGAGATTTTGAGCAAGGGTTCGGACAAGGAGAAATTGATGAAGCTGCTACATCACATCTATGGCTGTAAGTAACGTTTTGTTCTCATTAATATGATATGCTTGGCCTATTTCTTTCTAGTTTGTGTTTGATCTCATGTGAACTTGTCTCTAGTAGATAGATCTGTCTTAAGCTAATCTCAGTAGGGTAGGAAGTTGGTTGTATCTAGTTTGTTTACAGGGCTTATCAAGGAGTTCAAGGTGTTGGATTACTGAGAGGGGGGGTGAATCAGTAATAACATAATTATAATCCTTTTTCTTCAAATGTTATATCAATGTAGAATTATTATCCAATAATGAGCAGTAATAAATAAACAATCACACACATGCACAGTACACCAGTGTTTTACGTGGAAACCCAAATCGGGAGAAAACCATGGAATGTTTTTTATTATATGTCTTGAAGAATTACATTCACTGGAAGCACCAACTTCCTTTGTTTTCCAGCTGCAATTGGAAGGAGGCTCCAACCTCCTAGTTTCTCAGGCTACAACCTGAGGGAAGCTCCAACTCCCCAAATCTCTGGCTACAACCCCCAATGTTCTCCGACTACAACTGGAAGGTGGCTACAACCACCTGTCCTTGCCCGGTCCTGCCACCCTAAAGTAGAAGTAGAATGATGGAACCACTGTCACACTATCACTGTGAGATATACCATTGTAAACATGTACCAATAAATCTGAATCATGCATCAACCATGCATCAACCTTTACCATAAACAAGTGCATCAACCATGCACCAACCTGTAATCAACCTGTACCATAAACAAGTGCATTAACCATGCACCAACCTGTAATCAACCTGTACC